>ML791196.1:282758-312957 GCA_009831015.1 Picea engelmannii
GGGATAAGGTAATAAAGGAGGAGATAAGGAAATTAATGAGGGGGAGGAGAGTCGGTGAAGGGGGGATATGACGGAAGAGTCCTACGGGAAATGGGGGGATGATTATTTTGGGGGAAGGAAGCATTTTGGAGGAGGACTGTATTTTTTGTGGCATGTATTTCTGTGGCATATAGTTCTGTGGCATATTGTCTGGTTGGAGGAGTTTGGTTTTGGGGGTTTTTGGTGAACCATTGCAAGGGGCACCGGGTTGCTGGGGGTTTTGGGCATGGGGGCCAGGATTCCTTTCGGTATCTTGGAGCTAGGGAGCCGGACAGGTTGCTCCTAGCTGGCTGGGAGGTTAGTCGGTTTGGGCAGGGTTTGGTCAGTGCATCAGGCTAGGCAAGGAAGCAGGGAAAGGACAACCAGATCAACGGGAATTAACATCAGAAGGAGGTATTTTATTTATGAATTTGCTGAGTTATTTTCATGCTGTAGATAAATTTTAAATTCTGCTGAATATTATATTCTTATATGAAGCTAAATGAATTATTTACGCACTGAAAGAAATTCTATGTTTGAAATTGAAATTCTATGTTTGAAATTTTATGTGTAGTTGTATGAATTTTGTTAGGCTTGTTAATTTCTGGTCCCTACACACAACTCAAAACTTTGCCCATTAAACTTCTCAATCTCCATTTTTGAATTGCTCGCCATTTCCTTTCACTTGAAAAATCAATACCATAGATCTCCCACTGTAACAAGGCTTATCACAGTCCTGAGCCAAACCCTTGACCATAAAGGCGTCCTCCTGAAGCCAACAAAGATTTGATAGCAAATGTAGATTTAACCTTGTACAATATTTACTGCAAACATATTTTCAGTAAAAGAATAGAAAAGATACAATGGCAAATACAAACATTACACAAAGATTTTTCCCCTGGAAACCCAAACCGAGAAAACCAACATATTATATATTCATTCATAGTGATACATTGTTTACAATACAATATACATGTAGGAGCCAACGACATCCAAAACCCTAACCCAATGACTTGGATTAGTAAAAAACCCTAATTCCTTAATCGAAAATAGAAAACCATTGTCAAAAACCATGTGCCGAAAAACCACCCAAAAATGCGACACTACTACTCGTGCAAAGAATATAACACATACCAAAAAATTCTCTGAGATGAAAGGGATAGCGGGCAACTTAGGCGAGATGAAGATTCCACTGAAACCTGGAGCTAATCTAATAGGAAAGAGACCCTACAGATTGAACCCAAGGTACAAGGAGAAGGTTAAGGATGAAATAGAAAGGATGCTAGACACAAGAATTATTGAACCAATAGAAGAGTCTGAGTGGATTAGCCCAATGGTGGTGCAGGACAAGAATGATGGAGGAATTAGGATCTGTGTGGATCTAAGGACTCTGAATGACACATGCTTACATGATCCATTCCTAACACCATTCATGGATGAAGTACTGGAGAACATAAGAGGTCAAGAAACATATTCATTTATAGATGGATTCTATGGATACCATCAAATAAAAATTGCATAGGAAGATAGACACAAAACCACATTTGCGATAGAATGGGGCAGTTATTAGTACACGGTGATTCCATTTGGATTGAAGAATGCCCTTGCGATGTTTTCTAGAGTGATAGTGGCAGTATTCAAGGAGTTCATCCATAAATTTGTGGAGGTTTACTTGGATGATTGGATGGTGTTCAATCTACTGCAAGATAATTTAGAAGTGTTTCAGATCATGTTAGATCGATACAGACAGTGTCATATTTCCCTGAACTTGAAGAAATGTATTTTTTTTGCACCATTTGGAATTCTATTAGGACATGTAGTATGCAAACAAGGACTATTGGTTTACCCAACCAAGATCATATTTATTATGGAGTTGGAGCCTCCAACATCAATCAGACAACTAAGAGCAAATTTGGGTCTTACATGCTATTACAAGAAGTCTATCAAAGGATATGCGCAGATTACAACACGCATGGAAAAGTTATTGAAGAAGGAATCCAAGTTACAATGGAATGAGGATTGCCAGAAGGGGTTGGAAACGTTGAAACAAAGATTGGTCACCACAGGCATTTTAATATTTTCAGACTGGAACAGGGATTTCCATGTCCATGTAGATGCATCATCCATTTCACTAGGCACAATACTCTCACAACTAGGAGAAGGAAACATTGATCATCCGATTGCGTTTGCAAGTAGGAAGCTGTTTATATTTGAAAAACATTATACCGCTACAAAACGAGAAGGCTTGGCTATGGTCTATGCACTCTAAAAGTTCAAACATTACTTACTTGGGTCTCACTCCAAAATGTACATAGATCATTCTGCATTAAATTATTTAGTAAATAAACCTGTCTTAGGAGGAGGAATATGTAGATGTCTATTACTATTTCAGGGATATGACTTTGAGGTCATATTAAAACCAAGGAAGTTGAATGCAAGACCTAATCATCTCTCATGCATATTGATAGGAGAGGATGTAGGTAATTTAGATGATAATTTCCTGGATGCACAATTATTTGCAGTAAGGATGGTGGATGATTACTTCATAGACATTGTGGAGTTTCTAAATACAGGTGTGGCCCCCTCCGACATGACAACTGCGTAGAAGAAACAATTGGTAGTGAAACCAACAGAGTATCAGTTGATTGTAGGGAACTTTTATAAGTTAGGGGAAAATGGAATCTTGAGGCGTTGTGTACTATAAGGAGCCTCCGACCCCCTGTTGGACATGGATTTTTGGATATAATTTTGGAGAAAAACCTAAGTATGAAGAAAGGGTGCATAAGGAAGAAAGCGCACAGAAGGAAGAAATCATGCAGAAGGAAGGAAGTGTGCATAAGCGCACAAAAGGATGGACAACACACATGTAGAGATAATGCACAGAAAGAAGGATAAGGAAAGGGAGCGAGAGAAGGAAGCACAAAGGATGATAGTGAGACTTTTAATAAAATAGAAGAACAACAAAAAATTTGTATAAAGAATGAGAAGTGAAAGAAGGTAGAAAACCACTTAACTGAAGCTGGCCATGCCATGCATTGTAATGGGCTATTTTTGGATAGATAAGAATATGAATTTAAACCCTAGATTTTGGGTATAAATATGTAATGGGTGTGGTGAAAAGAGAGAGCTAGCGAGAGATAGAGAGGGAGAGAGCTAGTGGGCTAGAGAAAGTTTCTACATAGGTTGAGATTATGTTAGAATCGTGAATGTAATAAGTTGATATGATGAATAAAGACAAAGTTTGAGAGATAATATTGCATTTTGTGTTCTTTACTTGTTTATGTGCGTTTATGAATGATGTTGTTATACTTCATAGACTAGATTTAGTGTGTGGATTGATTATGATGAAATATTCATGAAGGGATGTAATAATCAAGAGCATACATAAGCTAGAATAAGGAACAACGATTGATGCATTTGCCTCCCTTCCCCTTACTGCTGCAAAAACATGGTTCTTCCAGTCCCAATAGATACCTCGGGTGAGGCTTCATTTACGCAAGCAGGTGATGCTGAAAGGGTCGGTGTCTTGAGGGTTTATTGGTCACATTTTAACTGAACCTTGGGTCTTACAACTCATGCACAAACCAATTTAACCCAACAAATGGTTTCGTTGCTGGGATCAGGAAATTGTGATTAAAGGAATGTTTTGGAGGCTCACTAAGAAGGAAATCATAGACTGGTTAGAATGAAAAGAATAAGAATTCGTGTGACAAGAGAACATGAACCCTCGAATGAGAGATAAGAAATGGATGCAAAAGTATGTGTTCACAGATCTGAATGAAATTTTCTTTGACGAATTCCCTAAACTTCTGACGGAGTGTCTAGAAAGATTGGTAGAGAAGACAATAAGTTTTAGTGCTGCAACACCAAAGAATTGGACTTATGAAATTGTAAAATAGATGAATTCGGTAAGTAACCCAACTACTTGAGAAATTGATTTTTGGTTAGATAGTATATTAGGGGGTTATGTTACAGAATTTGCAGTAGATTGCATTCAATCACACCGTTTTGCAGAAAGAAAGTTTTTCAAAGGTCCACGTGGAAGGTTCTTGAAATAATTAAATACATGGATAAAGATGTTTTTATGTGAAAAACATGTGATGATTATGATGTTTGACGATTAAAGGGGCTTCATGCACATAGGGGGAGCTGGAGGATGACATGGGAATCGTCTGAGAGAAGGAATCAAAGAATGAGGGAGGAGGGGATTGAGGATACAAGCAGGCAACATACCAGAGGAAGAGTATGATTTTGGAGAGTTGTGCGGTGGAAGAAGGTATAAGAGGAAAAATACCAGGGCTGGGAGAGAGTATCAACATAGTGAGATGAAAGAAAATGAACCTTACACACAAGTTCGAATCGCGGAGATACCATATGTAGGAGAAAAAGAAGAAGGTTCTTAGTCCAATCCAATAATAGAGGAACCTGTAAGTCCTACTTAGACAAGGTCCTATGTTGAATTCACGACCCCATGTGCATCACCACAATCAGAGATAACAATTGAAGACTTGTCAAAAGCTATCATAGTTAGTTAAGGAGTACATAATAGTAGTAGTTATAATAGTGGGAGTAGTATGCAGAGTCAAAATTAGAGTCCATCAACATCACCAAGAGGAGGTAATACAAAAACTAACATGGAGGGAATATATAATACACTTAGACCTCCTGAATTCAAGGGAGTGGGATCAAAGGACTCAAAACAACACTTGTTTGTCTGCGAAATAGTTTGGGATGATAAAAAAATACAAGATGATGTCGTAAAAATTGCACAGTTAGCAACGACATTTAGAGGATGTGCGCTGGTATGGTATATGAAGTTACAGAGAATTATGCCTATAGGATAGTCCAGGACCTTGGTAGATATAAAGAAAGCACTATTAAAGGAGTTCAAAAATACAAAGTCCGAGTCACAGTACATCACCGAGCTCAAATAGATCAAACAGGTACAAACAAAGTTTGTATGGGATTTCGATCAATGCTTTAAGGATGTAATGAGGATATTGATGTTCCAAATTCCAGATCACCAACATCAAGAGTGTTTTATTGCTGGAATTCTACCACAAAATTGGAGGCCCTTGATTCAATAGAAGGTTACGTCGCAGCCCGAGGCGCTAGAGATTGCAATGAAACTAGAGGCATTGCCGACATGAGACACGAGAGGAATGACACAGGTTGAGATGCAGTTGGATGCATTAACAATCTAGTTGGACGAGCTTACCAAGGGAAGGGGAAAATGAGAACAATTTTGGTGTACAAAGTGCAGGACAAAAGGTCATCACAAGGACAAATGCCCAACATTCACGTAGTATTTGGAAGCTAGAGCACCGAATCCACTACCCAGAGGAGGATACTGCAAGATCTATAAGAAATGGGACCATCACCCGACTAAGTGTCCATTACTCCAGAAATATCAGAGTACTCCAAAGAACTTGTTTTGAAATTTTTACAAGTCTGTAGGGCATGAAGAGAAGGACTATCACACGTTCGACTTACTAAGAGAGAGCACATCGGATATGTACATGATCGAGGAAGAGAATATCGACGCAGATGGGAATAACGCGTAGTATAACGGTCAGAGAGGTTTTAATCAGGGGAATAGAGAAAATTTTGGTAGAGACTAAGGTAGAGGGAATTTTGGTAGAGGAGGACGAGGACCGATTATCTATTATAACTGTAATCAACCCAGAGACTTGGCTCGAGATTGCTAGGAAACGTGTACCACGTGCACATATTGTAGAGCATTGGATCACACAACGAAGGAATGTGCACGACTAGTTGCAAACTGCCAGGCTAGAGGAAGCCCAAACAAGAATCAACATTAGAATCAAAATGTGCAGATGATTTCAGTCGAAAGACGTAGTGAAGGACAAAAAATTGCAGTTGTTACACGTGGAGGATCTTGGAAAGGCGTGGATATGGAAACTCAAGGAAACCAAATAGAGTAATGGGTAAGAAAGTCAGCAGGGCCTATTCCAACATTCCATCCTCAGTAGGAAAAAGAGACACATCAGAGCGCAAGAAAGGAAATACTTGGACCACATGGGGGAGCATCAACATCATCGCTGCCTCATATAGAAGACCTAGAGGTACTTGAAAATTCAAGTGTGAAAGTAAGTACACTAACTGAATTCTTAAATAGTTTTGTAGAACTGATGAAGGATAAAACTGTGCTCAATATGTTATAAAACATGATTGATCACTGTGAAAAAGGAAGGGACACCCCTGTCACACAAGGAATGGTAAATCAAGTACTGCGCATGAATAGAAACAATGGGGAATTCAGGTGTAATGCGTAGATTGAAAAGTTTGATGTGGATAATTTTATTCTAGACTCAGGATCATATGTGAACGTACAACCTAAGAAAACATGGGAGATGATCATTGATGGGAGAACCTGAGCTAATATGGTCCCCTATTCAGTTAAGGCTCATGAATCAACAAAATATAGTCTCGATTGGGAGACTAACAGGAGTACCTGTGAATATACATGGGTTGTGAAACATGGAAGACTTTGAAGTTATGGAGATCATAGAAAATAATCAACTATATCCAGCCTTAATGGGATTGGAATGGGGGGTTGATTACCAGGCACCTGTTAACTTGAAAAGAATGGAGATGATCTAAAGGTTACTGCACCTTTGGACCCATCAGAAGGGAAGAGATACACAGAGTCAACAAGAGGAAATGACATGGAAAACTTATATAATCTGACTGTGCGGATGGAGGATTATGTCAACCCAACAATAGATGGTGCACTAAGTTGGAGATGTATTAGTTCGTGCACATCAAATTCAAAATATGGTCTAGAGAATTGGTAGTAGAGGATGCATGAAATTTGAACTTGACGATGTGTGCATATAAACCGATTCTTGTGTTGGATTGGCACAAAGCTATGTGACTCACCCAGGTACGATGGATTAATTGAGATTGATATTTTTATAAAATCATTTGAGTTATAGGTACCTGAACAACAAAGGATTTTTTCACTAGATGTCGTCTTAAAAACAACCCCAACTAGATGGTGGGCCATGAATAAAAAGGGAATGAAGGACTAGGAAAAGTGTAGTAGACTTATGAAGATATGCTTTGGGCCCGAGGAAGAAAAAAGTGCACAAAAATACACAGGAGAGGGCGACTTGACGGGTTACGTAGATATATGTAGAGCTTTATGGTGCTTAGAATCAGAGACAAAGTGGACAAACCGATTCATACACACGTAGGGTACAATCTCGAAGAATTGGTATTTAGAATTGGAGATGCGCACGGAGACAACAAAATGGGAAGGATTGGTCTAGAGATTCGAAATCACATTCACATTTAAACATGAAGTCCCCTCCATACATGCAACACTATAGGCCATCCGAACAAAGATCTTGTTGAAGGTAGAATTGATCGAAGAAGTACCATTAGGCAGTGCACACTATAATGTCACAAAGGATGAATATGAGGAAGAATATCCCAAGAATGTGTAGGTACCAGAGACATAAGGAACACACTCAGTAGAGGAGCCAAAGCTTGTATTCATCGCATACAAACATCCTATAAAGAAAAAGAAAGTCAACTTTGGGACAACGAATAATCCTAAGTTTGCGTAGATAGGAGACTATTGGAACGATGAGACAATTGAGAAGGTGACAAACTTATTATGGGAATATCATGACTTATTTCCAACCACAGTCTCTGAGATGAAAGGGATAGCAGACGACTTAGGTGAGATCAATATTCCACTGAAACCTGGAGCTAAGCCAATACAACATAGACCCTACAGATTGAACCCGGGGTACAAGGAGAAGGTTAAGGCTGAAATAGACAGGATGCTAGAATCATGAATTATTGAACCAATAGAAGAGTCTGAGTGGATTATACCAATGGTGGTGTAGGACAAGAAGACTGGAGGAATTAGGATCTGCATGGATCTAAGGAAGATGAATGATGCATGCTTACATGACCCATTCCCAACACCATTCACAGATCAAGTACTGGAGAACGTAGGAGGTCAAGAAACATATTCGTTTACAAATTAATTCTCTGGATACCATCAAATAAAAATTGCACAGGAAGATAGACACAAAACCACATTTGCAATAGAATGGGGCAGTTATCAGTACACGGTGATGCCATTTGGATTGAATAATTCCCCTGTTGTGTTTTCTAGAGTGGTAGTGGCAAGATTCAAGGAGTTCATCCATAAATTTATGGAAGTTTATTTAGATGATTAGATGGTGTTCATTCTACTCCAGGATCATATAAAAGTACTTCATCTCATGTTAGATCGATGCATACAGTTTCATATTTCACTGAACTTGAAGAAATGTATCTTTTTAGCACCATTTGGAATTCTACTAGGACATGTAGTATGCAAACAAGGACTATTGGTTTACCCAACCAAGATCACAATTATTATGGATTTGGAGACTCCAACATTATTCAGACAACTAAGAACAACTTTGGGTCATACATGCTATTAGTGTTATAAGTCACCTTTGGATTGCAGTAGAGGTAATCCCAAGGCCCATCAGTCTGTATGTCACAGTGAATAATTTTAGGAGAGGTCTAATGGATGTAGACTCAGGATCGTATCACTTTAACTCAAAAAACTGGGTTGGCATGCATAGGAAAGGGAGGTGTTGATATCACTTCAGTCAGTAATTTGTTGTATAGTGGTGAGTACGGGGAAGAAATTAAGGAGAATGAAGTGGTATGCTATGGACATCCAATCTTCCATCAGCCTAAAGAGGAAAAACTCAAAATACAAGATCCTCTTGGTTCATAATTTCAAGGAACTGAATGAAATTATCATTGAACTGAGATCAAACATACATCACAATTCAATAAAAATAACCCGACTGAATCATCCATGGCTGAGTCATTCAGCGTTGGAAAAAACACAAGAAACTGATTAAAACTGGCAGTGAAGTCACTGTGATTGAACCTTCATCACAAAAACATAACTACCCTCGAATGGATCTTCCATGCCCGAGTGTTCTAACACAGTTGTTACAAAGAGATAAAAGGAAACTGAATTTGATTAAACAAGAAGTCTCAAATACATATCATAACCAGAGAACCCAAGGATTTACTAAAAATTTACAATTGGGAGCTCAACTCAACCATCGACCCTAACAAAAAATTACAACTGAGTATTTATACTCAAAGCAACTTGCTCCCTTCAGAAGTGCGTTCTGGTCATTGCATTCAAGGCTTGGTGTCTGCATCTTCTTCTGTCATGCTACACTTGCATTCTTCTGTCAGGCGCAAGATTAGATCGGTATGGGCATCAAAAGGAAATCCATGACAGGGGACTTTCGACTGACTTTCTACCTTCCAAGGCCAGTTTTTCCATGCTTTCCATTTATGTGGTGAAACGAGGTTTCAACCACCTTCCCCATTTTCATTAACTTCTTTCATCAGGATTAGGGCGAGGCCTGACACCCATGAATGTTCTAGGTGAGCTCACGATTCCTTCGAGTCAATTTTGGTGCCTCGAGGTCACGTAGATCTTTCTCTGTGACCAAATCGGGTGCTTTGATCCTTTGCACAACTCCTTTCAACGCCCCACATGACCACAGGTTGTGACCTCATGCTTATCCACATGAAATCTCGAGATTTCTCATGTTGTGAGTTTACATTGTGATCCCTGCTAAAATTTTTGAGTCACGCAATCGCGATTGCTTCGATCAGGTGACACGTATCCATTTTCCTTAGACGACCCTGATTAACATCGACATTTCAGGACCTTAGGCTGTCGACATTTCTCACTTCAGCTCCCCCAAAATGACTTTCTCCATGATGATCCTGCGCCACGTGCCTTTATGGAATGGATGGTCAAGATCATTTCGGGACTTCGCGTGTCGCGAGCTTTCAAGACTCTACCCTCCTACTTTCCCGACTCGCAAAATCGTGAAAATATGATCCAACAGTCCATATCTCTCCTTTGATAAATGGTTGTGATATTTTCACGACTTCTCATTTCACGAGTTCTAAAGACACTGCTCTTTGACTGCTCTGACTCGCGAAATCGCGATTTATGCTAATCGTGCACCACATGTCCTTCCAAAATGAAGGACTTCGATCATTTCACGACTTCAGACCTCTCCTTGATGCTAAAATTGATGCAACTGTATGATCCTGATTACCCGATGACCGTCGATCCGATCCGCCTGATGGATCTTTGCCACTGAAAGTTGATCCTGCTCGCTCACTTGATTTGAGTTGATATCAGACTACTTCAACTGTTGCGCCTAGTTTTCACGAATGCAACCTATGTGGTTTACTTTAATGACAGGTTGAGGGCTCGGGAAAACAAAAATCAGAGATGGATGTGAAGAGGGGAACGATCAGCCTAAGAGAGAACAGGGAGGCTGAGGGCCGATACTCTTTAGATAGGATGACAAGAAAAACAGGTCGATTAAACGGATGAAGGAAAACAGAAGAAAGCTACAAGACGAGAGGAAAACCTATGATCGGGTTCACAAAAGGAGGAGAGTCAGGAAACATTTTGCAGACCTAGGTAGAGACTGCAAACCCCTAAAGTTTTGACAAGTTTATGTGATAACATTAGGCTCCATGGGGGATAGAGTCCTCCCTGCGAGGCTCTTAGACCTCTTCTGCAGCTTCAGTCACCTTCTGTTGGGCAATGGAGTCAAGCTCAAAAACACCTTGCTGAGGAATAAAAGCCGAAAAATAAAATGAAAACAAACTTACAAGGGCTCCAAGGAGCTTATTCATGTACAATCCTAAACTAATTAAATTTAACATGGTGCTAGGTGAAAGCAAATTTCCACCATAGCCAATCAAGTAACTTCCTGAATGGAAGCTCCTTTACTCTGTCGGTGATTACTAGCAGATGATGCAACCGTGACAACAGAACGATTACACCCTTAAGCTTTTATTCAAAGGCTGAAGTTGAGATAAAATAGGGCGGCTCTAAGATACGAAGGAAATGACACTCCATGTAATCGTTGACAAGATCATAGAATGAGTGGAAATTTATGTAACATGTAGCCTACCCTTCTCCACAACTGCTCACACATGGATGAATATCTCTAATAAGCACAGATGGATGAGGAGCTGATGCAGGTTGAATGGTCTCAAGTGATGGATTTTCACTTATAGGCTCTAGACAGGAGATCAACTACACCTTCTGCTGCTCCTCTAGTTCATCTTCTTGGCTCTCCCAAGGGTCAGAGTCATACTCATCATAGACAAGGCCTTTGGGAAAGCTCCTTTCTTCAATCTGCTGCTCAGTGATTTCTGCAGGTCAAGGATGGCTAGTTTCCTCACAATATTTTTCATTAATGAACAAAGGATAAGACTCTCCAATATGTTCTTGGGAATCCTGCAAATCCAACTTAGAATCTGGTTCATAGATGTCATATACATGCTGGCTACTCCTCTGATCAACAAACTGTGATGTAGGGCTCTGCTGCTCCTCATCTGAATACTCATCAAATCTAAGGACAACATGCACGTCAGGAGAAGAATGAAAGGCCTCTACAATCATGGAATCTTCATCATCGTCCTTAGTAGGGCTGCCAAGAACATCTTCTTCAAGAGCTAGAAAATCCTCTACGCTTTCCTAAAAAAGGAAGAAGTCATGTTCTGCCTTCAATTCTTCTATCTCTACAGAAAGAGACTTTACCAGCTCGATCAACTCACTTAGAGCATCTTCTTCCTCCTGGTCTTCATCCTTACAACTTTCCTCAGATGCAGATGAACAGGGAAGAGAAGAAACTGATTTCCAATCCAAGTTATCAGGCTCATCCTCATAGCCTGCGTAAGAAAAAACCATATCTCGAATACAGTCGATGTATCCCTCACAACAACTATGAAAAATTAACTCAGAGGGATAAAACTTTTGGCAATGAGCATTGAAGGCTACATGAAAATATCCCAGTGAAGAAATGCTAGTAGGGGGTAAAGAATGATACCACTCATGAGCATCCCATGCTAACGAGAACATGAACATCTTCATTAATACATCCTCATGATGCATCTCCCACTGGTGCATGAGTTCATGAAACTCTCTGAGATGTTGAGCAGGGTTGTCCTCTTTATTTTCTCTAAATATAGGAAAATAATCATTCCATTCATTTGGAGAAGGAACAACATTGGGAAAACCAGGAACAACAAAGAAATTAAAGGGAGCAAACCTCTGAGCCAGGATTATTTCCATTTCGAACCAGTGGAGTCGCCAATTGATCCTTCAACCATGGAGTCACCAGGTGAATGATGCGTAGAATGAGTGTGTCTGGTATTTGTTCACCATCAAAGACCATATCTGATCATTGTGTTCTTTGAGGGGCTACCAGGTGTAGCCAGAAGCAACCACACTACAATAGTGGAGTCGAGACAGTGGAGTCGCCTCAGTGGAGTCGCCCAGTGCACAGTTGCAATATTTGATGTACTGAGATCTGATACACATTCAAAATCAATAAGCTTTGTCATTCAAACCCAGGGAAAATCTTCAATTTCGTCCTCGACAACGACACCATAAAATGTTGGCGTTGGAAGTCACCTCTGGATTGCAGCAGAGGTAAGCCCAAGGCCCATCAGTTTGTATGTCACAGTGAATAATTTTAGGAGAGGTCTAATGGATGTAGACTCAGGATCGTATCGCTTTAACTCAAAAAACTGGGTTGGCATGCATAGGCAAGGGAGGTCTTGATCTAAATTCAGTCAGTAATTTGTTGTATAGTGGTGAGTAGGGGGAAGAACTTAAGGAGAATGAAGTGGTCTACTATGGACATCCGGTCTTCCAGCAACCTAAGGAGGAAAAACTCAGAATACAAGATCCTCTTGGTTCATAATTTCAAGGAACTGAATGAAATTATCACTGAATTAAGATCAAACATACATCACAATTCAATAATAATAATCCGACTGGATCATCCATGCCTGAGTCATTCAACGTTGGAAAAAACACAAGAAACTGATTAAAATTGGCAGTGAAGTCACTGCGATCGAACCTTCATCACAAAAACATAACTACCCTCGATTGGATCTTCCATTCCTGAGTGTTCTAACACAATTGTTACAAAGAGATAAAAGGAATCTGAATTTCATTAAACAAGATGTCTCAAATACATATCATAACCAGAGAACCAGAGGCTTTACTAAAACTTTACAATTAGGAGTTCAACTCAACCATGGACCCTAACAAAAAATTACAACTGAGTATTTATACTCAAAGCAACTTGCTCCCTTCAGAAGCACGCTCTGGTCATTGCATTCAAGGCTTGACATCTGCATCTTCTTTTGTCAGGATGCACTTGCATTCTTTTGTCAGACGCAAGATCAGATCGGTAGGGGCATCATAAGGAAATCCATGACAGGGGACTTTCGACAGACATTCTTCCCTCCAATGACAGTTTTTCCATGATTTCCATTCATGTGGTGAAACGAGGCTTCAACCACCTTCCCCATTTTCAGTATCTTCTTTCATCAGGATCAGGGCGAGGCCTAACACCCATGAATGTTCTAGGTGAGCTCACGAATCCTTCGAGTCAATTCCGGCGCCTCGAGGTCACGCAGATCTTTCTCCATGACTAACTCGGGCGCTTTGATCCTTTGTGCAACTCCATTCATTTCCCCACGCGACCACGACCTGTGACCTCGTGCTTATCCACATGAAATCTCGATATTTCTCATTTCATGATTTTACATTGTGATCCCTGCTGAAATTTTCGAGTCACGAAATCGCGATTGCTTGGATCAGGCGACATATATCCCTTTGCCTCAGATGGCCCTGATTAACATCGAAATTTTGTGACCTTGGGCCGTCAACATTTCTCACTTCAGCTCCCCCGAAATGACTTTCTCCATGCTGATCCTACGCCACATGCCTTTCTGGAATGGACGATCAAGATCATTTCGGGACTTCGCATGTCACGAGCTTTCAAGGCTATACCCTCCTACTTTCCTAACTCACGAAATTGTGAAAAGATGATCCAACAGTCCAAATCTGTCCTTTGATCAATCACTGTGATATTTTCACGAATTCACATTTCATGAGTTCTAAAGACTCTACTCTTTGACTACTCTGACTCATTTCGCGACTTCAGACCTCTCCTTGACGCTAAACTTGATGCAACTGTATGATCCTGATTACCCGATGGCCGTCGATCAAATCTGCCTGATGGATCTCTGTCTTTGAAAGTTGATCATGCTCGCTTGTTTGATTTGAGTTGATATCAAACTGTTTCAACTGCTGCTCTTGGTTTTCATGAATGCAACTTGTGTGGTTTACTTGAATAACTTGTTGAGGGCTCGGGAAAACAAAAATCAGAGATGGAGATGAGGAGGGGAATGATCGGCCTAGGAGAGAACAGGGAGGCTGAGGGCCGATACTCCTTAGACAAGCTGACAAGAAAAAAATGGGTCGATTAAATGGATGAAGGAAAACAAAATAAATCTACAAGCTAAGAGGAAAACCTACAATCGGGTCCGCAAAAGGAGGAGAGACAGACAAAATTTTGCAGACCTATGTAGAGACTGCAAACCCCTAAAGTTTTGACAAGTTTATGTGATAACACATGCTATTATAAGAAATTTATCAAAGAATATGCACATATTACAACACCCATGGAAAAGTTACTGAAGAAGGAAGCCAAGTTATAATGGAATGAGGACTGGCAGAAGGGGATGGACACATTGAAACAAAGATTGGTCACTACTCCCATTTTAATATTTCCAAACTGGAACAAGGAGTTCCATGTCCATGTAGATGCATCATCCATTTCACTTGGTGAAATACTCTCACAACTAGGAGAAGGAGACATCGATCATCCGATTGTGTTTGAAAGTAGGAAGCTGTCTATATCTGAAAAAAATTATACTACTACGAAACGGGAAGGCTTGGCCATGGTCTATGCGCTCCAAAAGTTCATAAATTACTTACTTGGGTCTCACTTCAAAATGTACACAGATCATTCTACATTAAAGTATTTAGTCAATAAACCTATGTTAGGAGGAAGAATATGAAGATGGTTGTTACTATTTCAGGAATATGACTTTGTGGTCATATTAAAACGAGGGAATTTGAATGCAGGCCCTAATCATATCTCACTCATATTGAGAGGAGAGGATGCATGCATTTTAGATGATAATTTCCCAGATGCACAATTATTTTCACTAAGGATGGTGGATGATTAATTCGTGGACATTGTGGAGTTTCTAAATATAGGTGTGACCCCCTCCGACATGACAATTGCACAGAATAAATGATTGGTAGTGGAAGCAACATACTATCAGTTGATTGCAGAGAACTTGTACAAGTTAGGGGCAGATGGAATCTTGAGGCCTGCTCTCCACAAATATGCATAGGAGTATTGTCAGTCCTATGACGTCTGTCAACGAGTGGGTAAACCATCTAGGAACGAAAAAATGCCATTAAATACACAAGTTACATTTCAAGCCTTCGATAAGCGGGAAATTGACTTTGTAGGTTCGATCAACCCACAAGCAAGGAGATCAGGAGCAAGATACATCATTACTGCGATAGAGTATTTAACCAAGTGGGAAGAATCAAGACCAGTTATGGATTGCACTGCAGAGACTGCTGCATGGTTTCTATTCGAGAATGCAGTCACCAGGTTTGGCTGTCCAAGCATATTACTTAGCGATCAAGGTACGCACTTTCTGAACACAACAATTACCACACTAACTGAGGAATTTCAGATTCATCATCTGAAGAGTACACAATATCACCCTCAAAATAATGGCACAATGGAAGCATTTAATAAGATTTTGATGAATTCCTTGTCAAAAAATTGCAATGTTGGAAGAGATGATTGGGACTTACGCATCCCCGTAGTACTATGGGAATACATAACTACAAGTAAGAAGCTGATAGGGAAACCACCTTTTCGGTTGGTCTATGGACAAGAAGCAGTGATGCCAATGGAGTTCATTGTACCTAGTATTTGCATTGCATCCATCACTGAGCTCTCGGATATGGGTGCAATAGAGGAGAGATTGGCGCAGTTAGTCCATCTTGAGGAGGACCAGTTTCTTGTAGGATTCCATCAGTAGGTGCACAAATCTAGAGAGAAGGCCTGACACGATCGACACATTAAATCCAAGAAATTTCAAGTCAAATATTTGGTACTACTCTATGACAACAAGTATCTACGACACCCAATGAAGTTTCACATGCACTGGTTAGGTCCCTATGTGATACAACAAATAACTGAGACAGGTGTTGTGCGATTGGGAACCTTGGATGGACAAGTCCTGGATGGAATGGTGAATGGAAGTCGGCTGAAACTCTATAGAGATAGTTGACCGTCTGCGCATTAATTTTGGCTGCACCAAAACCACTGTATTATAATAAGTGTACCATAGTAGCAAGACAAACAAGAAAAACCCAATAAAAAGTAGAAAAAGGAAAGAAAGGCAATAAAAAGGTAGTAATAGGAGAAATAAAAAAAGTGTGGGAAATCCCAAGGTATTTGAACTTGCGCGGCTGAACTGATCATCTCACACGAAGCGAACATTGTACCAAGTTCAAAGAGAAGATATAGACAGGCCCGACTACGTCAAAAAATGCACTACTACGCAGGTTGGCACAAAAAGACCGTTAAACGTAGTCAGGTAGGCATGGAAAATCCATTTGGACGATCAACGTGACGAGTCATAAAATCATTGTATATTCATTAAATTTAAAAATCCACTGGAAATCCTGGACAAATCAATAGTACAAAAGGAGGATCATAAGGCATATTAGACAAGACAATTAAAGAGAGATATGACCGACCTACTTCACATGAACACACAAAACACCGAGAGGGAAGGAAAATATTTTCCATTGTTGCATGCAAAGCAGGAGCAGATAGAGCCAAGTTCTCCATGCCAAGTTATAGCGACCCTCATCACTACAGAAGATTCATTTACAAGTCCAACATACAGAGAAAATGGCACCACCAAGAGTAGGAGGACCGTTTACAGTAGCTAGGAAACAATCAAAGCAACCAGTAGATGAGAAGGTGGAAGAGGTGGCCATACCTTCGACCCCTAAAATTTTTCACAGATATTATTTTCCCTTGCAGAAGGATGACACACCCTCAATTACAGTACCAGCAAATGCCAAATATCCATTATCTCTAGCACCAGTCCTGAAGGGTGTCAGTCAAGATAAGGACATGCTTGACAAGGTGGCCAATTTGAAATTAATGGAGCACGATATAACGAACATGTAGAAATTCCCTGATTTGGACAGAGATCAATACTTATGTACAAAGACCGACCCCGGTATAGGAAAAACTCAGGTGGAATCATAGGAATGGGCATTAGGCTTATAGAAAGTTAGGATACTCAAGTTGTTTGAAATTCTAGATTTCTGATGGAGTAACGAAATCAATGCCTGTGTCAAGGTATTGCTCAGTTGCATCTGTGGGGGGATGCTTTGGCTTGATGCCTAAGTTTCAATTGATACGACGTTAATTGCACACATCACAGGGTTGAGAAAGGTAGGCAAAGACCCGTCACTACTATTCCTCAAAATGGGAGAGTGAGCCCTCTCTGAGGCCATAAAAGACAAGTATGACACATTCATAGGAAAAAGGGGTCTGGATGTGAAAAGCATCAGTGACCAAGAGGATAGGTTTAAGAAACAAGTTTTAGCCTACAAACTGTTTTGTAAATGTTGCAGAGATGAGGTACAAACAACAGTCAAATCAACCACAGAAAAATGCAAAGAGGGTGTTCAAATGAACCGGGCAACCTTTCTTGTTAACCAATTTTTGTGGGACTGCATAGAGGCCCATGAGAAGGGAGAAAAATTTCATTGTTCATAGATACTGATTCTTATTGCACTGGTAAGGTGGTAGGATCCCACATTTTACCAACACATGCATGTTTCAAGTCACAACCCTTTGGATGTTAGTTATACCAACTTGTGGCACTCCACCATCAAGAGACGACAAACATACACCAACACCACTTTTTACTCATACTTGCAGTTCATCACAAAGGTAATATAAACTATGGCGAATTACAAAGGAATTAATCACTACATACAGGGATGTCATGCGCTTCAGAACATGCATGCACCATCTATATGTGCAAGCCAAAAACGATCCTGTGTGACAGTAGTTACCAACTACTTACTTGTTGATAATGGAAGAGGTGCACTCCATCATCAATGACTAGAAGGATGACTGGAAGAATCCA
The DNA here is from genome assembly GCA_009831015.1 of Picea engelmannii. Classification (NCBI taxonomy): domain Eukaryota; kingdom Viridiplantae; phylum Streptophyta; class Pinopsida; order Pinales; family Pinaceae; genus Picea; species Picea engelmannii. Next base: position 300,948 of record ML791196.1, read on the forward strand.
TCCGTCAATCGAGGTTCCTCACAAGAGGATGAAGACGAATGGAAAAGTGAGGAATAGGATCAGACAAATGGCGTGGACAAGCACTCTGGCCAATCAAAAGCCCATCAAGTGGGCCTCAAAAGAAAAGATCAGGAGCCAGGACAAACAAGAGGGGCACTAGAAAAGATAGGAGGGGCGTGAAAGAAAGATAAAGCATAGCGCCATGCCCTGTTTTGTATTTTGATTGATGATGATATGGATTGTATTGGGTACCTGATCCACGATTCCACTGAGGAAATTTGGGAAGAAGTTGCAACAAAGCATGAAGACCACCAAAAGAAGGTCTAGGATCAATTGGGAGTCCTTAAGCAGCTCTTAGAAACAACGTGCATGGTAAAATACCTTAAGACATGGGATAGCCCATCCACTGATCGAAGGAAAGTAGAGGACAATGTGTAGACAACTCTAATGTAGCCCTCAGGGGAGAAACAAACTATACAACTTGAGGAAATTTCCCTTGATTTACCCATAGGAGAATTGCAGGAGAAGATTATGGAATTGGGCCACCTTAGTCTCATCATATCCATACTACCCATCCAAAGGGTAGAGGAACTTCAAGCACATTTGGTACAAGAGATAAGGCATCGAGGCGACTTTGCACACCGAGACTTGACTAGATTGAGGGACGAAAGCACCCAAGTACATATGCAGTATGATATGGCCCTATGAAAAAATAAGGAGCTTGAAGGAAGAATGGAGGAAATTCTAAAGACAAAAGAGGGTGCAGAGGAAAGGGAAACGAAATCCCAAAAGGAGAAGGATGATTCGGAAGCTATGGTACATAAGACATAGGCCGATGTCCAACAATTATACAAACAAGTACCAGAAGTTCCCCTGGTCATAGATGCCACTATGGAGGAACACTTGTTGAACATTGGTGAAATTATGAAGAGATTCATAGAGCAGATCCAAGATCTGCAACTGCAAAGCACACCTGACACACCACCTAAGGTGCACGAGAGTAGATTGGGGACGACAACAATATCAATTTCTAAGATTAGGAAATTTGAAGATGAATGTGCATGAATTTGTGAAGAAAGTGCCAACGTGTGGGAAGAACTCATGGGAGACCTAGAGATGAAGGCCGTAAAGGCCAAATTGTGAGAAACGCAAGAACATGCCAATGAGGCGGTAGAAAAGGCGACAACATTGCCACCAGTCGAGCGAATGGAAACCATTTTGGCGCAACGATAAGCATGTGTCAAGGTAGAGAGACTCATGGACCAACAAAAGGTACTTTAACATAGACTTGGACCCAAACAAGAAGAAGTGTTCATGATTATTGGCGAACTGGCCAATGTATAGGGGAAGGTCAAACAAGCTGCGATTAACACAGAGAGAAAACTTCAAGACTTGACCATGCAGGCCATTGAGGAAATCAAAACAAAAGAGGCCACCATGGTTACTAAGGTATACGCAACTAAGGCTGCTGCGCAAGAGTTCATTGAGAGTGGAAGAATAGGAAACATGCTTGAGTGGCTCGGGACGAGCCACAAGTGAGTGTTGGGGGCATGTTGGAGAGGAAGTTTTGTATATAATTTTGGAGAAAAACATGAGTATGAAGAAAGAGCACAGAAGGAAGAAAATGTGCAGAAGGAAGAAATCACACAGAAGGAAGGAAGCATCCAGAAGGGCGCATAAGGACAAGCAACGTGCAAGACAAAGATAACTCATAGACAGAAGGATAAGGAAAGCGAGCGAGAGAATGAAGCACAAAGGATGATAGTGCGACTTTCCATAAATAGAAGAACAACATAAAAGCTATATAAACAACGCGAAGTAGAAGAAGGAAAACAACCAATTAACTAAAGCTGGCCATGCCATGCATTGTAATGGGCTATTTTGGGATAGATAAGAATAGGAATTTAAGCCCTAGATTTTGGGTATAAATATGTAATGAGTGGGGTGGAAAGAGAGAGATATCAAGAGATAGAGAGTGAGAGAGCTAGTAGGATAGAGAAAGTTTCTGTAGAGGTTGATATTATGTTAGACTCGTGAATGTAATAAGTTGATATGATGAATAAAGACAAAGTTTGAGAGCTAATATTGCATCTTGTGTTCTTTACTTGTTTATGTTCATTTATGAATGATGTTGTTATACTTCACAGACTAGATTTAGTGTATGGATTGATTATGATGCAATATTCATGAATGGCTGTAATAATCAAGAGAATACATAAGCTAGAATAAGGAACAATGATTTGCACATCTTCTTCCCTTCCCCTTACTGCTTCAAAAACCTGGTTCTTGTATTCCCAATAGATACCTCTGGTGAGACTTCATGTGCACAAGTAGGTGATGCCGAAAGGGCTGGTGTCTTGAAGTTTTTTTGGTCATAGTTTAACCGAACCTTGGGTCTTATAACCTGGGAATAGACCAGTTTAACCCAAAACCCCCTATATTTTCAAGCTACAACCCGAGGGAAGCTCCAAATCCCCAATTCTCTGGCTACAACCAGAAGGAGGATACAACCCCCTATTTTCTCCGGCTAAAACTCGAAGGTGGCTACAACCACCTATACTTTCCCTGTATAATTTCCCTGAAATATAAGTGAAATGATGAAACCACTGCCACACTGTCACTATGAGATATAACATTGTAACCCTATACCAATCTGTGCCAACAACTTGTAACCAACTTGTACCAATATCCTATAATCAATCCTGTACCAGAAGTCATCCTGTACCAACAAATACCAACAAGTACACGACCTGTATATGTTGTAGCTCGCGTATGTATGCGCCCTGTCTATACTGTAGCCTGCATATGCACGTGGCCTGTCTATACTGAAGCCTGCATACACCTTCAAAAATCTAGGGTTTTCACCTTTTATGAAACTCAGACACTTTGCTACCTATGTCAAATAATCCTGAAACTTGTCACTATGCCCAATCTATAGTTGTGCCCTATGCATACATCATCATACATATCTGTTATCCAAGTGCATCTATATCTCTCTAGTGATGTTCCATACATGTGTATGCAATCATGATCAAGTGTAATGACCCTCGCATAAACTAGACATCAAACCCTCACTGATATGCATCCTCACACTACACAAATAACTTCACAACCACTTCTCAACCAAAATTCTCAACCATGTACCAAGGAATAAAAAATATACATCAACACTCAACCTTATCAAGATGCAACAATGATGAATACAAAACATACCAGTGCTTTATTTATGTAGATATAGCTCATGCAATGAGTTCCATACAACCAACAACCTCTCTAGGGAAAATCCTCAAACCCCCATAACCATGTATCATGTAGAAAAAAATATCCAACTAGTCATAAAAATAAGACATACTTTCGAACCTGTAGATAGATCTACCATACATGATCACTATAGACCTTCATGGGATCTTTCTTTCATACTTTGAGAACTTGACACCCTCAACAAATCAATATTTCATGGATTTTCCAACTGTAAACGCCCTTTTATACTGCCATACCACATATGTATGCGACCTCTTCCATTGCAACCCATGTACACCTAAAAAACTAGGGGTTTTCCAGTATTTCTGCAACTCTGAAACTTTCGTCGTCAACCCTTCGTGCTACCTTAGAATTGCATAACTTTAGATATATCAATGAGTACCTGCAATAAACCTTACATAACAATACCTATTCAATGTGCTCAATAGGTTCTAATAGGAGATCCTTGCTCTCTTATTTATACTTTCCAAGTAGCTTCCTCTAGGGGTTACCTTCTAACCAACTTAACCCAACTTCCTTCTTTTAGGGCTAACCCACTTCTAACCACTTGTCCACTTCTAACCACTTTATCCATAAATAGTAAACTCTCCACTTCTAGTTGCAGCTAATTTATTTTTAATTATTTTCTTATTGCAACAACTTAACCTATGATTAACTCCTAGTTTCCCCACTTTGATTAGTCAACTTCTTCTAGGGGTTTCTAGAATAATTTGACTTCTTTGACCTTCTAGTGGCTTCTATATAACTCAAGAGGGTCCTCCAACTTCACAAGGCCATAAATCTTTAACCGTGAGGAGTTATGTGACATTCCACATATCACCAGAAATGGAATGACATGTACTATGCATCTAGAATAGTCTTACATACAAATACAATGATATTCATACCTTTATACTTCAAACAATATTGAGTCACTTAACCATACTGTTGGGGCTACTAAAATTTTCTACTGGACTTGCTTCAAGGGTTGACATCAATGAAAACCAACCCAATTAATAAACAATCTCCTCCTTTGGCATTGATGGAAACACTCTGATGCAACACTGAAGTCAGATTGCTCATGCTCCCCCTGTGACCATCGCTCGCCCTGGAAATATGCCTCTGTGCTCTCTCTCAAAGAATCTAACTCTCTATCCATGCATCTGAGAAATATGTCCCCCTTTGACATCAGTGGAAAAGGTGACATCCTGTTGGGGTAGATCCCCCTGACTGAAATGTCCTTGAGGATGCTCCTCCTGACTAAACTCATCCTAAAACTGCTCTCCCAAACTGAACTATTCTCTTTATTGTGCTTCCTTGTGTAAATCTAAGACATATAAGAATATCATTCAAAATTCATTTCAGGGAAGAAACTATACCAAGTTTTTGACGAAGATACTCAAAGGCTTCCCTTGGAAGCAATTTTGTGAAGATGTCTACAATCTGTTCTTTGGTCCCAACATACTCAACTCACATGTTCTTCTGTGCAACCTGTTCCCATATAAAATTAGACTTAATTGAAATGTTCTTTGTTTTGGAGTGAATCATTGGATTCTTTGAGATACTGATGGCACTTGTATTATCACAATATATTAGAATAGGCCCATCATAATCAACTGATATATCTGTCAAAGATTGTTTCATCCATAGAACCTATGTACAACAAGTTGCTGCTGCAATATATTCTACTTCGACTGTAGAAAAATATACTGATGGCTGTTTCTTTCTTATCCAATATACCAAACACTCACCCAAGTAGAACACCGCTCCTCTTGTGCTTCTTCGATCATCAATGCAACCTGCCCAATCTACATCCATGTAGGCAATAAGTGATAGATCATTTCTTTTTGGATACCATAATCCAAACTCTTATGTACCCTTGAGATATCTAAATATCCTTTTTACTACTAGAATATGTCATTCCTTTGGTGCTACTTGAAATCGTGCCACCTGTCCAACTGCTTGCATTACATCTAGTCTGGATGCTGTCACATAAAGTAAGCTGCCAATCATTGACCTATACTACCTATGATATGTAGACTTTGAATCGTCATCTTTACTTAACTTACAACTGGTATGCATAAGAGTATTGACTGGTTTTCAATCTTCCATTCCGAACCTCTTTATCATTTCTATGATGTGCTTGGTTTGAGAAATAAAAATGCCTTGGCTGCCTTGACAAATTTTAAGACCCAAAAAGAAGGATAGTTCTCCAAGTAATGAAATTTCAAATTCATTCTGCATATCATTTGCAAATTTCTGGCTCATCATGTCATCATCACTTCCAAAGATAATATCATCAACATAAACTTCGATTAACAAAATACTATCATGATTTACCTTGATGTAAAGGTTGTTGTCTGCATTTCCTTTCCTGAACCCTTGCTATTGTAAGTATCTGTCCAATCTGGAATACCATGCACTAGGGGCCTGTTTGAGGCCATACAAGACCTTCTTCAACCTGCAAACATAATTTTCATTCTCTGACAACTGAAATCCTTCTGGTTTCCCAATGTAAACTTCTTCTTCTAGATCCCCATTCAGGAAGAATGATTTCATGTCCATTTGATACACTTTAATATTCTTGGAACATGCATAAGCTAGGATCAATATGATTGCTTCCATTATGGAAAATGGGGAAAACGTCTCTTCAAAGTCGAATCCTTCAACCTGAGCATATCCTTTACATACCAATCTAGCTTTGTTCTTGGTAACCTATCCATCTTCATTCAATTTTTTTATGAAGACCCACTTCGTGCCAATCACATTGTTATACCTTGGCCTTGGAACCAATTCCCAAGTGTCATTCTTCTCTATTTGATCCAACTCTTCATCCATGGATTTTATCCATAATTCATCCTCACTGGGTTCTTCAAAGCTGCTTGGCTCAATCAAGGATAAGAGTGCTAGATTCAGTTGTTCTAGTGAATGAATTCTTCTTCTAGTCTCAACTCCTGCATATTTGTTCTCGATAATATGATCTGACAGATGATTATTTTGTATTATTTTGCTAGGTGTCTTTGGAGGTACTTGAATATCTTGTTGTTCTTGTTCTTCTACTTCTAATTGGTCTTCTTCATCTTTCCCTTATGCAACTTGTTCATCCTTTGCTTATTCTTCGTGAACCTATTCCATTGAATCCTTTTCTTATTCCTTTATTTTCCATCCACTTGTCTCATAAACTGTTACATTGATGATTTCCACAACTTTGTTGAGCCTTAGATTGAAAATTTTGTATGCTTTTCTTGTGCTCGAATACACAAAAAGTATCCCTTTGTCCACACAAGAATTGAACTTTCCCATTCGTCCATCTTCTCTTTTGATGTAGCATTTGCTTCCAAAAACTCTGAAGTGCTTCACATTTGTTGGTCTTCCTTTCCATAGCTTGTAGGGAGTTTTATCACTACTGTTTCTAATAATTACTCTATTTTGAATATGAATTGCTGTATGCACTGCATGTGCCCAAAATATATCTATCAACTTGGAATCCATTAACATAGTTCGATCCATTTCTTGTATTGTCATGTTCTTCCTTTAGACAACTCCATTCTGTTGTGGTGTCCTAGCAATGAAGAATTACATTTTCATCCCATGCTCGCTGCAAAAATCCATAAATTCTTTTGAAGTAAACTCTCCTCCATTATCAGATCTCAAACATTTAATTTTTGAATCCATTTCATTTTTAATCATTTCCTTGTATATCTTGAAGTTATTGAATGCTTCTGACTTCTTCTGGAGAAAAAAAACTACAATCATCCTTGTATAATCATCAACCAATAACATAAAATATTTCTCACCTTTTAAAACCTTCATTCGAGTTGGTCCACCTAGATCAATATGCACAATTTCCAGCGATATTGTTGTGGAGTATTCCTTTGATTTGAGCTTGGTATTTGTTTTCTTTCCTTGTTGACAATGCTTGAATAAGGTGTTGGTTAGCTTCATGATCTGGGGAATTTCTCCGACTGCTTCCTTTTTGCTGACTTTAACAAGGTTATCAAAGTTTATGTGACCCATTCTTCTGTGCCATAGCCAAACTTCATCTTCCTTTCCTAGACAACATTTTTCATATCCAATTTCACTTAATACATATATGTTGCTTAAAGTTCTTATAGCTATTGCAACCAATGTGCCTGAAGCTACTTTTCTTATCTCACACTTATGTGAATCAAACACAAGTTTGTGACCTTGGTCACACATTTGACTTACACTCAGAGATCATGTTTCATATCTTCCACTAGTAGAACATTTTCTACCTTGGTATCCTTGTTCCAATTCTGATTGTGCCTCTTCCAATGATTCTAGTTGAGTCATCGTTTCCAAAGGAGACTGATCCATCTCTTTCCTTTCTCAAGGTTAGAAACCTATCCTCATCACTTGTCATGTGCTTTGAGCAGCCACTGTAAACATACCAGCCATGTTTTTTTGTATAGCTTGTAGATCGAGTGTGCATTCTTCATTGTTATATTGATTCTGCTTTCTTATCCATATTTTTTGTTGAGGTTCCTGTCTATGACTGTTGTTATTCTGTTGTGATTCTCTAGGAGGTACTGTCATTCTACAATTTTGTCCATGTGTCCAAAGTTGTTGCACTTGTAGCATTCCACTTAATTTCTCAAGGATTCAAAAATGTTGTAGCTTCTTCTTTTTGTTTCACTAGGCCTTCTTGGATAACCATTTTGTGCATGAATTTCATAGTTGTTTCTGTTTCTGCTATTTTCTCTGTAATTTACAGTTTTGTGTCCAAAATTGTTACATGAATAACATAAAACAAAGAAGATAGTTTGATACATGGGAGTTGAATATCTTCTGAAAGGAGTTACTCTTCTAAATCCTTCTTCTTCTTGAGGCCTTCTTGTTTCTGACTATCGTTGATTCTGAAATTTGAATCTTCTGGGTGGAGGAGTGTCCCTGTGATCTTCCTTGTAAAACATATTATATTCTTTGACTGTCTCTGCATAACTTCTTGGTTGTGTTTCTTGATATTTTGTTTTGGAGCTTGATCCATTTTATATCTGATTGTATCCAAGTCCGGGCTTGTCATGATTTGGCCTTTGAATGCTAATAATATCGTCCAAAACTTTTGAGTTGTTCTGCATGTTTTTCTTTTGAAGATCTTTTCTCAATGTGACAATCTCTACTTCCAAACCTCGAATGATCTTGTCTTTTTCTTTCAACTGTTCTTTGAGTGGTTCTTCAATTCTTTTGTCTTCTTCAACTTGGATTTTAAATTTAGTGATCATCTTTTCTAGTTCTTCAGAGTTGGAATTTTAAGATTCCTCTTTTCTTTTTAGTTCTGCCCATAGTGACTTGTTTTTCTTATTTTCCCTTTTTATAACTTCTATGGCACTCGTCAATTATTCTCTGTAGTGAAATTTATCTTCTTCATATTCTTCTTCGGTGCCTTCTTCATCGGAGTCTTCTACTACCATGAATAGAACCCTTTTTGTCTGACTTTCACTGTCTTCATCTTCATCTGATGAGGCAGTCTCTTCTTTTGTGCAAAATCTTTTCTTGAAAAATTTATTTCTGGTTTTCTTACCTTTGTACATTTGTTTTCTATTTGAATAATCTTCTTCATTTCTTTTCTTTTTATTATGGGGAAATTTGTTAGAAAAAAGACTAATACAATCACAATTAAAACAAATCAATGGAAGCTTACCTCGATATTTTCCGCCGGTTCACTTTTTCAATCTTATGATGAAGTTGGCTACTTCTTCAACGTCTTCTAAGATATCACTTCTTCTGCTATCTGACTTTGCCTTTTGCTTTCCCTTTTATTTTGAATTCTTGGATGCTTTGAAAGCTTCTTCTTTTGTATCTGGATTCTACTGTTTGGTTCTCATTTCATAGGATGTGAAAATTCCATGTAGTTCATCAATGCTCATTGAATCCATATCTGTTCTTTCTTCTATTGCCGAGATATTGGGATCAAATCTCATTGGAAGATATATTAGTACCTTTTGAACAATTATAGATTCAACAACTTATTCTCCCAATCCTCTAATTTCATTTACTATTTCATCAAATCATAAGAATGAAGTTGCAATATTCTCTTCTTTCTTCATCTTCAACTGTTCAAATTGACCTCTGTAAGTTTGAAGTTTTGCTGCCTTGAATTTCGTGTCTCCTTCATAAACATTCTGAAGTTTGTCCCAAATATCCTTTGTGAAGTTGTAATGCATAAATTTGACATATACCAAATCAACCAGACCATTCAAAAGTTCATTTTTGTCTTTTGAATTATTTATACTGAGTTTATTTCCATTGTTATTTGTTGGAGGAACGACAGATTCTTTATATCCATTTACAACTGATTGCCAAACCTCAAATCCCCGTGCCTGTACATATTTTTTCATCCTTCTTCTCCAGAATGCATAGTTCTGTCCATCAAACTGTGGTATTCCATTTTTATACATACTGTTACTCTCCATGATCTACCTTTCAGTGGTTAAACTGATTTCTGAAGGAACCTGCTTTGATAACAATTGTTGGATTATTGATAGGGGGTGAATCACTATTAGATATTTTTAATTCCTTTTAACCACAATATATAAGTGTTTTTTATCTTTATAATAAATATACCATTATCATTCAACAAGTGCAGAGTAAATAAACCATTAACAATGAACAATCATACACATACATAGTACACCAATATTTTTATGTGGAAAACCAATGTGGGAGAAAACCACATACTTCTTTTTCTTATATGTCTTTAAGAATTACATTCATTGGAAGCACCGATTTCCTTTTTTCTCCAGCTACAACTGGAAGGAGGCTTTAACCCCCTATATTTCCACGCTACAACCTAAGGGAAGCTCCAAATCCCAAATTCTCTGGCTACAACCAGAAGGAGGCTACAACCCCCTATGTTCTATGGCTACAACCACCTATCCTTGACCTGTCCAACTGCCATAAATATAAGTGAAATGATGAAACCACTACCACACTGTCACTGCGATGTATACAACTATAAACCTGTACCAATATGTGCCACGAAACTTGATCTAAAAATGAAGAAGACTTGTATTCTTGAAAATATTTGCAAGTTAAATTTTATGTGTTAAAATCAAATGGATCAACTTTGCAACACATTATTAATAGGATTTACTCATTCAAGATGCATATAAACAAAAACATAATCAATGAACAGAAAACACATAACACAACAAATGATAAAGGAGTTCACCCCTCTCTTGGGCTACATCTCCTGGTCTAGCTTCCAATGGATCATTAGTATTATTTACTCAAAGTGCTAAAAAAAATGCCTTACAATGCTCAAAATGACCAACAGACTGCTCCAATGTCTTCAGAGCATCCAAAAACCCCTAGCTAGGATTTTTCGGCACCTCATTTGGCCAAAAAACGAAGAAGTTAGGCTTCCTGGAAGTCCCCTCTTCAAGCTTGCTGTCTCTGCATCTACAAATTGCACCCTTGTACATTCAACCTAGCACACACGCCATTTAAAGCGTAAAAAACCGGCACCGAACGCAACCGTGCCAATGGTGAAAACTATAGGACGGTTATGGGTGCGCCATCCCCTAACCACCAAACTCGTGGGCACATGGGTCCTCCATACGACCGACGCAAATACAAAAGGGCTAACCGTTTCCAAGGCCAAATAGAAACGAAACATGTGGCGGGTCGTTCAACCGTTTTAAACCACAAGTTAAAACCCAAAACGTGCGCATGCCTGTTGCATTGGAGTCATATGTTATGTTCATATGATATGGTGGATACAACCACGGGCTGGGGCTAAGCCCTGGCCCGGACCCCCCGCCGACCATACATAAAGTTTAATTTAAATTAAATGCAATTTGTTATATAGTAAGAAACAACGTGTGGGCGCATTGGCAGGGTGGCTCTTGCCAAGACTTTGGACTATGGGGGAGGTCACCAGTTTAAACCCCACGGAGTCCATAATGTTTTGAACTAACAACCAATATAATGGTGCCACGTGGCAGCCCATGACTGGGCCACATGGCACCACACCATTTACCAAAATGATGCCATGTGTCGCATTGCGATTCGACCACATATGCCAATAGATGACTGCCACATCACCAGCTACCCTATCAGCGTACATAATGCCAAATCACCTGTACGACCTTTTCCACGTCAACCTTTACGGACTGTACAATCAGTGTCCTTTTTTTACCTGTTTGACGATTCGAACAGATCACGATATCTCTCGCTCCCGACGTCCGTTTGAATCCAAACGAGTTGCGTTGGGTTCATGAAGATGAGGGCTACGCTCCTGTTCATTTTTAAGTGAGTCCAAGCACTTTGAATTTTTGAGCAAAATTTGATCCCCTGATCACACCTCCCCATTGGGAAGCTTTTGGACCTCCAAAAGACTATATTTAGTCTATGTGAAGATGAGGGTATAGTTCCCTCACCCTTCCAACCTCAATCCACTTGGCTTTACTTGGATTTGTTCCTTTAAGACCAACTCGAAGATACTCCACATTTCCTCGTTTTGAAGTTTGCATTCTCCTGTCAAGGATGGTGTCTTCATACAGTTCTATAAGATATTCTGGGGAAAAATCTTCTATAGAAGGAATCTGAACATGCTCTCCATGATCATCAATCAATGGAGGCTCATACAATTTCAAATTCTCAAAATTAACAACTGCATACATTTGCATATAAGGAGGCAAATCTAAACGAAAGGCATTGTTACCAATCTTGTCGATAATCTTGAAAGGACCATATCGAATCGGTTTCAATTTTTTACCTTCTCCTTTAAGCCTCTCCTTACTGATGT
>ML791196.1:332678-375218 GCA_009831015.1 Picea engelmannii
TTGTTAAATTTAACTTGCGTATGTGCTAAATTAAAAGGAATTATTGAATTTTCTGAAATCAAGTAGCAGTTACTGTTTGTTTGTAGAATTAATTGATGTAAATTTATATGGCCACTACAAATCACTTTGATTCTAGGAAATTGAAGCATGAACACTATACACTAATATTGCAAAATTGTTGTACTTACATTGAAAACCCATAATTGCTGTGAGTTGCTTAGAGTAACTCAAAATTGTTGTTGTGGCTGGGTTATGCAAGCTTGGCATGGAAAAAATTGCATTGGAATGTTGCACAACACTTTTGATGGCTGTAAACTTGTGTGGACTAAGGCCAAAAGGATTTTTTTCATTCTTTGTATCGAAGCATTTGCACACCTACATATGCTTTGAATCCTATGTATTTAAGTATTTTGGTAGGCCTGTAACTATTGTTGTTATGAAGAGGTAGCTTTTGGAGTTTTTTTCCTCGATATGACCTATCATTCTTTTGATAATGTGAGAGCATTGATGTTGTCTTTGAAACATGTAGCAATATCTGCTCTTCTGAAAAATGTGTGTAGATAGACTTTTTGTTGGCCTTTATGTAGTTGATGTTGATATATGTGTTGTAGCTGTCCTCGCTTCTCTCAAATTGATTAGTGTTGGTGAATGAGAACATGAACAACTTTCAACATTCTTCAAGGGAGCCCTTTCTATGAATATTTATCCAAGTTACCCTTTAGGAAATATTGTGCACATAGATACTAAGGTCGATCTCATTTTGATGGCTAAAGATTGTGAGATACTTACGCAAATCATAGTTGCAATTTGACCTTGGCTTATTTGGAGTGTTTCTAGAATTTTTCTTATTAAGGCTGGATCTCTTGTATCTTCTACATGCTTATTAATGCTGGATCTCTTGAGTTTAGGTGTTGTAGGTTTCTTTGAAACTTGTATTTTGTAAATGTGTTAATCTGCCATCTACCTCTTATTTTGATGTTCTTTGCAGGTACCGAAAATGCTTGAGCTGTTATAGATTGTTGATGCTACATACTTGGAAGAATTGATGCAAATTTTTGTTATTTTTATTATTATTATTATTTTTTCTCTTTTTTTCTTTGTTTTTTTTCTCAAGGTATTGGTGCCATTGCTGGTTTTCACTAGTGCTCTGCCTTATGGTTCCCCGGGGAGGTTTCCAGCCTGAGGAATTTTTTTTTTTTTTTCTTTTTCTTTTTTTATTTAAATTCTACAGGCCTAGGTTTGCCTTGGGAAGGTTTTCATGTAGAGACTTGTTCCTAGATGCCTCAATGAGGTTTTCATCATATGAATTCTTATCCTCTCTCTCTTTTTTTTTTCTTTTTTCCTTTCAAGATGGTCTTCATTTCTTTTGCACCGGAGGCAAGAGTTGTCTTCATTTACTTCAACCGTGGCACTCCTTGCAATTTTATTAGTTATGTAACTTGTGCTACATAACTAATTTCTCTTTTTTAAACTTCTTAAACCTTTGGTGGTTTACCATTTTTATCAAAATTCATGCAACTCTTTTAAATCATTTGTTCTTAATTAAGTTGACCTTGTTGACCCTTTGCAATTTGCATAAAGGTAACAATTATCTTGCAATGCATAGTGAGATTGTGGATAAAAAATGCATATGAAACATATTTGAAAAGGATTCATGAAACAGTTTTCATTTAACATGTTAAGGAGTGGTAAGTAGCCTAGACTACCCAACGATGTTTCAATGATAATGCTTTCATATGATATTGGATTAAAATGATTCAAAATACATTTGGAAGTGGATTTATAGGAAAATATCAAATAGAAATAGGTTTTGAAAGTGCATAGATTTAGTATGTCAAATTTGCTAAGAAACAACCTACATATCAAAGTTGTTTACTTTTTCCAATTTGGACCAACAATTACATTTTTTGGCATAAATTTTTCATTTGATGTTGGATTGACATGATTCAAGTGGGAGAGGAAAGTATATTAATAGAAATATTTCCACTAGAAACAAGTTTTAAAGATAGCTTGATTTGATGTGTAAAATATCCCAAGAAACAATCAACATGCAAAATTGGAACAATGTAGATTTTGGGATAAGCAATCATTTTGGGTATAATTTCTTCATGCAAAGTTAAAATGGAGTGATTCAAATTGAATTATAAACTATAATAAATCCCATATACCTAGGTTTTGTAAATCTCTTCATTTTCCTCTCAAAACATGATTGTTCTAACTGTGTTTTTAACACTTTTGGCCTAGTTTTTCACAAAAAAATCAAGGATGTTAGGAGAAATACATGGAAGTGAATGATGTGTATATTTTGACATTCCTTGGATGAAGATATGCAATTTATAACTCATCTTCTTTTCCTTGCATTTTTCAATTTTTTTTTGCAAGATATATCTAGAAAAATATGTAGATTCCAATCTAAAAATGTTCATCTCAATGTAGTTTTAGCACCTCCCCAGTAGCGGCACCAAAAAGTAATGGACCAAAAAATTGCAACAAGAATGTTGAAATACTCATTTTATATTTCAACCCGAGGTTCATGCAAACTTATGAGGTACTATTCACTATATGTGCAAACTACACTATTACAACTATCTACTAGAAATGAAACACGCTAATTCTAAGAATGTAAGAACTAAACAATAGAATGAACAATGAAACATAAAATTCAATTGCAATAAAATATATAAACTAATTGAAAGAAAGGACTACAAAATATAATCCAAGAGATCAAGTATCCCAATGACCAATCCCCACTTTTTCTATTAGTGGAAAGCTAGGGTACAAGTCTACAAATCCAGATGAGCCAATATAGGTTTTTGGATCCCAAAACCAAGACGTAATATTGATACCCAATTTCAGCAATATTGATACCCAATTTCAGCCTCTTTACTTCTATTTCTTCACTCTCCATTACTGATGGATCTGCACTCATTCTACTCGAAGTCAAGGGTACTAAGAGTAGGGGGTGTGAGTGTTTTCCATTTTTGTTAGAGAGGAAGGGGACAATATTCATAAGGATACCTAATAAACCAATGGTGTCAAAGAAGTATCACCTCAGAGTCATAGGATGAGCTGAGATATCGAGCAAGGGAGAGAAGTAAAGAAAATGACCATAAAGTAAATGTGCAGAAAGGATATGAATAGAAAATCAATGTGTTGAAATTAAACTAGTATGATAGCAAGAAATGACGAACCATGAAGTAAACATAGTAAAGGAAATACATGAAACAAAAGGACTATTGGAAATGAAAGAACATGAATTTAATAAATGGAAATGCAGAAATAAAACTACAACTCTTGAAATAGAATAAAATAACAACCATCCAATTTAGATGTAGAGGGGATTCAATCTTCATTGTAGCTTCAGAGTAGGCCCAAACCTTGAAGCAAGCAATGGGGTGAAACCCTCAATATAAAAGCACTATTTACAACAAGAAACTTGAACAAAAAATCTGCATTACTTCTAAATTCGAATTTACAAATTGAGAGTAGCAAACATAAATGAATGACAATCCTTAAGAAGAGACTAACTTAAAATATCAACTATGTTTCCACTTATGCTTGAAAGTACTCCTATCTAATCCTTCAAAGCAATCCCTTGATTGATGGAGTCTATCCCAAAATCTTCTAAAATCATGCAACCTATTTTGTGGTATTACTCCAGTCTTCTAGAGAAGGTGAAGGAACAAGATCCCTTAAAAATCTCAGTAGCCATCAAGTTTGTCTAGAGCCATGAATGAGGGAGATCATTCTTGTCTTGGTGATTTGATTTCCTGCACTTAGCCTTTGGGGATCACATTAGACTTCACATACAACATATGAAATAATACTAAAAATTATAAATCATTTTAATATCAAGCATATGTCACATTTCAACTTGAATTAAGTTAATCATATATAATTAGATAAACATAAGTCATACCAGTGATCAAAATGATGAATGTTTCTCATGACAAGTTTGGATTAGGGGCAAGAATGTATTGAATGTATATGTGGAATGGGCCATAAAATAGACAATTTGGAGACCCATCAACACTGAAGAACTTCAACACCAAGGCCTTGCTTTGACTTGGCACTATTAAAGTCCATGCTCCAAATGATTCCCTCCTACTTGGGAAGTCGAACCTAAACATATTCTTTAGTCAATATAGTATATGTTCCAATTCCCATGCCTTGTAAAGACACATGCCTAGTGTTGTAATAAGTAGACATTACTTTCTCTTGATGCTTAGGTTCTCTCCTAATGGTAACTTATATCCATTTAAAAGAGAAGGTAAAGTGAGTTCCCTCCATGAAGTAACAACCTTGCTTGACCTTGGTGGATCACTCTCTCTGTAAAATCACATCATATGGCTCATATATGTTAGTTATGATCACACGTTTTAGCATGCTTAGATTGGGAGATTAGTTGAATGCAATGGATATTTTTCTTGAATATAAATCCAATAGGTCTTTACAAAGACTAGTGCATTCAAGACTCGGTCTCCTCATAACTCAAAGAGGTAGGACATTATTCCTTATGCCTTTGTTTATGACATAGTTATGGATGAAAACAAAAATTCATCAAAACATAAAAGGGAGGAACTCCTATGTCTAATCCAATGACATCATATGCCTCCTTTGGCTAAGAGGAGGCCTCCTTGGAAGGTAAAGCTCTCAATTCTAATCATGGAGCAAGAGGAGCTTGTAGGACAAGAGAGATTCTCAAATTTAGTAGGTATCCTAAGGACATTTAGAAATGTCATATGGTCTAGATTTTTTTTTATATCTTTAATGACATTTAAAGGTCATGTTGTGCTTGCAACAACCCCCATTGAATTTCCCTGTTCCACGGAAATTAAATGGACCCCACTACTAAATTTCTACATAAACTTTGGAACACATGAGTAGTTCTTCAGGTCTAAGTAGTCCTATGATGTTTACAAAGGAAATAACACCATTCATATTCGATCTTGATTTCTCAATGATTCGCTCTCTAACCCTAGATTGCATGAAAAAAATATTTTTATTTTCAACCTTGTTTTTATTTCCAAAATTATTTGACTTCAGCCTTTATCTAAATCAGATGCAGAGTGTTATAATATTTCTTCAGCCCGTAAGCTTATCGGATCATTCCTATGGGATTCTTCCCATTGGAAAGTTAATTCACACGGCTCACAAGATCTTTTTGAAAGCTAAATCCTGAAATCCTATCGGGTTGCTTGCTTTGAAATATTTACATCAAAAAGTTGGTTCATCCCATTCACAAGAAACTTCTAAAGCCCAAATCCCAAAAAAGCATCAGACTCCTTGGCTTTTTCTTCATCAAATTTTCAACTTATAGTTGTAAGTGATTTGCTCCGAAAGGGATTTTACCGAAAGTCTATCGGATACTTCATTTTGGACTTCTCCCTTTCATAATGTCATAAGGCCTATCCCCTTTCTACAAACTCTTCCCGAAAATCCTTCTTTCCGAAAGGCCTTTTCGTAAGTTTTCCTACCGACAATTTTTCCCACTCAACCCTTCCCACAAGATTAAATTTAATGTTTTATTTCTTTGAAGTTTTTATTTGTAGTTAGTTTTAAAGACCTTTTTATTATTTAAAGCATCACTAACACCTATTTTCTCTTCCCAAGGCTAAATTCCCGATTATTCGTTTGAGGAATCTCTATCAGGTTTTGTCATAAGTTAATCACTCGTGTCCCTTCCGAGGAAGTTTTCCCGAATAGAATTTCCTGAAAGCGTGTTTTCCCGAATTCCCTGTCTCTGAAAAGATTCCTTCGATGAGATTCTTCCGAAAATATTCTTCAGAAAGCTTTGTTCCGAAGCAAGTCTTCTCAACCATAGATTTCCCTGAAACAATGCCTTTCCGAAATAAATCCTTTGGACGACATTAATGGCCTTGTGTGTTTCTTTCCTGCTACGAATTAGATCCTAGACGTATTGATAGCAGAAGTAGTAGGTAGAGATTAAACGTGAAAAACCAAATTCAAACCCTGCAATAGTCATTTTTCAGAGAATCAAGCGTAAAAGAAGTCTGCAAGAAGGATTTTCCTGGATAATTAAGATTTTCTGTGATAAATTGTAAAGTAATAAGGTAGGATCACTGTTCAAGACATAAATTCTTCTATTTCTAGTGCATTGTTGTGTAAACAAAAAACTTATGCTATTTTGAAACCTGTAGGAATTCAAGGGAAACACAAAATGTTGAAAGCCCAAATGGGAAGAGGAAAAGTGCCCACATGGAATGTTTCCACTCAGGTGAAAAGTACAGAGAACCTGCCATTGTTAGATATGAACCACTTCATTGAGATGGGTGACTGTCCTACCTGGAATGAAATTTACAGGGTGTTTGTCAATGAGGATTTTCTGAAAGCCGATGAAGATCTGGCGGTATACCAGACTATAAAGAAGAGCGTACTATATGTTGTTGCTACAAAACCCACCATCTTACTTTATAATGACGTTGCAAGATGGGTATTCTCACATTTGGACTTAGAGACAACTACAATGTTGAATGAGCTCAAAGCTCCCATAGCTTCATTGAATCCATATGACATCCATGCATCATATCACCTGCAAATGCTTGATGCATTCTTGAATAAAAATTCTTGGACACATTTAGAAAAGACCACTGAAACTTGATCGAATAGTCTAAGAGTGGTGGAATGAAGACATGGATTTCACTCATAAAGACAATAGATTATATCTGATACAATACTTCAAAGCACCCTACCAACATCTGGGATCAATGATTTTCAACATCTGGAGTCAATGATTTTCAAGCTGTATGACAAAAAAACATGTTTGCATTTCAAGCTGGAATGGACACCATTAGCATACTTCATGGCCAAGGCAAGACATGAATTCAACTAGGTGCAAATCCTTTCAATCAATATCTTTCAAGCTTATAGAGAATCTCTAGGACTAAAGAAACCCGGTTTTTACATGTCCTCGTATTTAATAGATGCCGTGTGCTCTTCAATTCATTTTTTTGCAATGGGTTGGGATTGAAACCCCAACTTACCTCCTATTCATGTTTATTTCTTTAAACTATGGGAAACTAACTGCAAGAAATATTTCTGACATATGTGACCATTTCATGGCACCATTGTTTTATGTCATATACAATCAAAACCCTCATAGACTATCTCAAGGAGCTATTGAAGCCATTAATGACATACAAGTATAGTACATGGGGAAACATTATACCTATGCCAGAATATTTGGTAGTGCATAGGCCCCACATATTCTCCCCAAGTATGTGCTTAACAAACTAATTGAAAGGGAGATTTCTTATCAAACTGTTGAGGTAGGGATAACTACATTCCTAGTTGAAGTTCCAAAAGGATTTGGCTGAAGTTTCCCATCAAAGTGAGAATTTTCACCTTATTTAATGTTCCTCATGCTAGAAAAGATACCGCAATCCTAAAAGAGTTGTAGTTGTTCACAGGAGAAGTTAAAAAACATGATCCGAAAGGTGTAGTAAGAGATCATCTCAAATCCGTGGGATTAATACACCCTTTTGCACATGACACAAGTACCTCAGAAGACATGTTCCAAGGGGCCATGTTTTTCGATGTGATTCGAAATTGATCTTTCAAAGACTTTGGTTAAGTTTATGCATGAGTTGTTTTACCATTCATGAATTAAGAGAGAAGAAGAAGATGCTTAATAGAATAATTATGCAGCCATCATAAATAATTCAGAACAATAAATAGAATATAAGAACAACAAACCCTAATGCCAAAGATTGTTAACATAGTTCGGCACAAATTTGCCTACGTCTCCGGGCCCCTGTCTTCAGTGGGGAAGGCTTCTTATTAATCTTCAACGCTTTAAGAATACAAAAGAAAGGCTTAGATAACAACTCTTAAAACTACCTTTCAGATATGCAACTTCTGGACATAAACATACATCACCAATGGATGCAACAGATAATTCTGAGACTTTTGAGTATGAACTCGGCTATGCTTGGCTCGACATCTTGGGCTCTGAAGAAAATTTTCTGTTTGGCTACTCGGATGCAAAAACATAAGCCATATTCAGACTCCCCTTGAAATTATGCAACTTTTGAGTATAAAGTCAACCTACTTCTGAACAGGCCCTCGACACCTCCCCTCGACACAAATCCCAATGTTGTGCCTTGTCATATCCATACAGTCTCAAACTGTGTGCCAAAAAACTTTTTTTTCTCGATTTTTGTGCCTAGCTAAATAAGCCAGAGTCCTCCAAATTTAGCAACAGTTAGCCAAACTTAGTGACAGTTAGCCAAAATTAGTGGGATTTCGCTAGATTTGGAGGATTCTTGCTAAATTTGGTGGTAGCTGCCAGATTTGGTCGAACCGCCTAACCACTTTGACCTTCCAAAAGGTGCCACATAGTGCCTCCTCATTGGGCCACGTGTCACCTCGTCATTGGCTCGGACCACGTCAGCCTGCCCAGTCAGCTGCCACATCATCATTCATACAATTCCATGTCATCGTCTGTACAGTGCCACGTCATCTTCTGTACAGTGCCACGTCAGCATCCATACTGCCACATGTCACCCTACCACATGTCACTTCTGTACAATGCCACATGTCACTTTTTTAGTGGTCCAAATCACCTCTAAAAATGCCAAAAATGATTGACACATGGCACATCCTGGTGCTTCCACGTGTCATGATGAATTCATCATGACATACTGCTGACCTCATCTTCCACGCCAACTGTATGACCTTTGACCAATTGACTTTGACCTTTGACTTTTTCCTTGTTTGGGAAAAAGTTCAGAACACGATAGCTTTCGCATACAGTGTCCATTTTCAGAAAAAAATATATGGCCAGAATCGACACGACGAGCCCTACACAATGGCGTTGGGTTTGTTCGATTCTCAGAGATTTAAAATTTTGGCCTTCTTGGATCCATTTTGGATCATTCCTCCCCAGTAAGACCTTTTGGTCCTCCAAAAGGATACTAAGTAGTCATCAAGTGCGGGATAGTCCTCCCCACTTGTCCTTTGTCTTTTAACTCTGTCCTGTGCACCTGCCACATCATAATCAATTGCATAATAACCATGACAATTGAAATCATATTGTTAGCCATTTGAACTTGTTCACATCTTACTGAATCCACTACCATCCATGTAGAAAACATTAGCAACGATAATATCAAAAATATGATTGAAATTGAACCCATATGTTTGACTGGCTTGCACGACATTAAATTATATTGAAGCAAAGTATGATTGAACTCCCATCCTACAACCATCTCATGTTCATGCTTAATATCAACTACTTTACTTGGCACAATTATAGGTGTATTGCTTGCATAAGCTGCCTTCTTTAATTGTTTTCCATTGTTAGAAGAGATTGATTTGCTTTAATATGATGAGAATGTACAACATATTCAGTCCCTTCTTTAGTTATGTGATATTGATTCTGTTCCCTGTAGAATATTGCTTTGTGATCATATAAATAAGGGCTACTTAAGACCATTCCACATGTTTCTAGTGGCACCACATCACATGTTACTTCATCCACATACTTAGATGTAATTGAAAATTTCATGATACATTGCTTTGTTATGGGAAATTTGTGATCTTTGCTTATCCAATTAAGTGAATAGGGTTTGTGATGCATCTTAGTGTTTAATCCCAATTTCTTAACCACTTCTTTTGAAATTAAGTTAGATTGAGATCCATTATCTATCAATGTGTCGATCTTAGTATGTTTCATTATGACCCTTATATGAAACAATTTACTTCTTGAATCAAAACCATCACCAATTTTACCTGTCAAACCAACTGCTGTAATCTTAGACTCATCACCTGAATTTGATCCCAAGTTTGTTGGTCGTGTTGCGGTTGCAAATTTTTTCCTCCCTTTCCTTTCTTTGAACCACTTTGGTCTCTTATCTGCATGCAATCTCCATCAATGTTCATAATCATGGCCTTCTTTATTGCAATGTTTGCAAGATAACTTCTCTTCCTTCATTGTTGCTGAATTTTCTTTCTTCCCATTCCCTTTTCCTTTGCCATCCTTCTTTGAAGATGATTTCCTTGATACACTAACGCAAGTTTTTACTGTTTCAATATATGTTGCTTGGATAAAAACCTCATCAAGATTATTAGGTCCAAACATAAATACAATATTACGAATATAAGAAGGAAAACCTCCTATGTACTTCATAAGAGTTTCTTGTGTAGTTAATGGAACATCTAACATCAAAGCCATCTTGCGGAATTCATTTGTATATTCCTGCACCGAATGCCCTTTATTTAACTTAAGACTTTGCCATTCAATTAAATCCTTTTCCTTATATCCCAATGGATATAACTTTTTTCTAAGTGCGGAAATAAAATCATGCCATGATGGAAAAATCTTACCAACTTGCTGAGTTCCATGTTGCATCTTAATTTTTCACCAGATGAGAGTTGTGCCTTCAAGACGAAGCAATGCCAATCTGATTTTGGTTGCCTCATCTTTGATTTGCTACACATTACAATATACCTCCATATGTCTAACCCAATTATCAAGTTTCTCAGCATTAACTTCGCCATCATACATAAACAAAACACATTTTACATCAAGTTTAAGTAATGGCATATCAAGCTTATGTTTATGAGAATGTTTTCTTGAAGAAGTAGTATCCGAACTTGTACTTGAAGAAGATGAAGATGATGGGGATGAAGGAGGTGAAGGAGCAGATTTTGGAGGGTCCTCTCCTTCTTCACTTTTGGCTTGCTTTGAATATTCCCCTTGAACCGATCTCTTCTATTCCAAGTAATCATCATACAACACTTTTACCATCTCCGACATGGAAAAGAAAGTTCTTTGAAACTCTCTTTCATTTTGAGAAAGTCCTTCTTTTTATGCCCTCTTCTCACTTTGAGATGTCCTCTTTCTTGATCCAATCTCTTGATCTCCTTCTACAAGCTCTCCTTCACCACGACTTAGCTTTTCCTTGGTAATAATGCAAACTCAAGTAACCAACTGTCAACCTGCTCTGATACCACTTGATTCAAAATTGATCTTTTAAAGACTTTGGTTAATTTTATGCATGAGTTGTTTTACCATTCAGGAATTAAGAGAGAAGAAGAATATGATTAATAGAAGAATTATGCATCCATCATAAAGAATTCAGAACAATAAATAGAATATAAGAACAACAAATCATAACACCAAAGATTGTTAACGAATTTCGACACAAATTTGCCTACGTCTTCGAGCCTTTGTCTTCAGTGGGGAAAGATTCTTATTAATATTCAATGCTTTAAGAATACAAAATAAAGGCTTACATAACAACTCCTAAAACCACCTTTCAGATATACAACTTCTGGACAGAAACAAACATCATCAATGTCTGCAACAAGTAATTTTGAGACTTTTGAGTATGAAATCGACTATGCTTGGCTCGACATCTTGGGCTCTGGAGGCGCTTTTCTGTTCCGCTACTCAGATGCAAAAATAAAAGCCATATTCAGACTCCCCTCAAAATTCTGCAACTTTTGAGTATAAATTCGACCTACTTCTGAATAAGCCCTCGACACCTCTCATCAGACAAATCCCAATACTGCGCCCTGTCAGATCCATACAATCCATACAATCTCAAACTGTGTGCCAAAAAACTTTTTTTTTCTCAATTTTTCGTGCCCATCTAAATAAGCCAAACTCTACCAAATTTAGCGATAGTTATCCAAACATAATGACAATTAGCCAAAATTAGCGGGATTTCGCTAGATTTGGAGGATTCCCGCCAGATTTGGTGGTAACCTCCAGATTTGGCAGAACTGCCAAACCACTTTGACCTTCCAAAAGGTGCCACATGGTGCCTCCTCATTGGGCCACGTGTCACCTCATCATTGGCTCGAGCCACATCAGCCTGCCTAGTCAACTACCACATCATCGTCCGTATAATGCCATGCCATTGTTTTTATAGTGCCACGCCAACATCTATACTGCCATGTGTCACCCTACCACATAAGAATCCGTATTTCCATGTGTCACTTTCGAACAGTGCCACGTGTCACTGTTTTAGTGGTCCAAATCACCTCTGAAAATGCCAAAAATGATTGACACGTGGCACGTATTAGTGTTGCCACGTGTCATGATGACGTCAACATGATGTACTGCTGACATCATCATGATGTACTTCTGACATCATATTCTACATCAGCGACCTTTGACCAGTTGACTTTGACCTTTGACTTTTTGCCTGTTTGGGAAAAAGTTCAGAATGCGATAAATTTCGCATACGATGTCCATTTTCGGAAAAAATTATATGGCCGAAATTGAAATGACGAGCCCTATGCAATGGCACTGGTTTCGTTCTATTAAGAGAACTTTGAAATTTTGGCCTTCTTGGATCTAGTTTGGATCAATGAAGTTCTAACTAGAATTAAGAATGGATCACAGAGAGAGAAAATCCAATTATAGGAGGAAGGAAAAAGGAAGAACACTAAGGAACACTGGGAACACTTAATGGCTACTGAAAAGGAGAAATAAGAGGAAAGAAAGAAAGCTCAGACAATTAAATAAGAAGAACGACTTAAAAGAGCCCTGGAAGCTGAAGAAAGACTCATAATGAAAGAAAAGCAGAAGGAAGAAGAGATGAAACAAAAGGAGGATGAAACCAAAAAGTAGTAGTAAGGAGAAGATATCAAAAGGAAAACAAAAGAAGACAGGGAACAAGTAGAGACAAAGGAAAATAAAAATAAAGAAGAAGCAACCCGAAAGGCTATAGAAGAAGAACAAAAGAGGAAGGAAGAAGAGAGGAAAAAGAAAGAAGAGGAAGTGACATAAGTAGAGAGACAAAAGAAGAGGAAACTTGAAGAAGATAGGGAAAACAAGCTAGCCCTAGTAATGTAAAAGGAATTACATTGTTGAATTCACCCATCAACCCTGACACCCCATTGAATACAATACTAGGGGGCTTCTCTTATTCCTCATATCAGCTGGTGGATTTTGATGTTGTTGTTGTTTCTTTAGGAGAATATTTTTTTAGCAAATCAAAAAGAGGGATTGAGAAAAGATGAGCTAAAAGGAAAAGAACAAAAGACACTCCTATTACAAAGGTATCTGATAAAATAATTTCATGGAAGTTAGGGAAATATCCCCAAACCAATGTAATTGACACAACCTCATCCATAAATACTTTTGTAGGAGAAAACTCAGTCATTGTCAGTGAGATAAATGCCACATTAGACAATTACAAGGCCAAGGTATCAGTTTTGGAAGAGCAGTTGAAATAACAAAAAATAAAATTGAAAGAGGAATTCAAGAAGCAAGCAGGTGAGAAATATTAGCTCTATAAAGATGAAGTAGAAGGTTTGAGAAAAACACATTTACAATAGATTGATTTGATAAGAATAGAGCACTAGGAGAATGTTTCTCTCTCTAAGCATGTTATAACATCATTTGACACCACATATGCTTATGATGATGTATTATCCTAAGCTACATCCCTTTCCTTGCTTGCAGGACCATTTTCCCCCTTTTCCTCCTTAAAAATACTTAAAAAAACCCCATCTTTGTTGATGTATGCGACTATGCTTAAAGCATCTCACGTATGTATGCTGGTTCCTAGTTTGCAACCCAATTCATGTTAATTTGGCTCAAAAAAATAATAATTTCGACTTTTCGGGCGGAGTTGATGGGTTTGTCAGGTTCTTGACCTCCTATAGCCCATCCATAACTACTCCAACTATAAAAAAAGGAGTATAAATTATATCCTTAGGGTGGAGGAAAAGGAGAATAGTAAATTATATCCTTAGGGTGGAGGAAAAGGAGAATAGTAAATTATATCCTTAGGGTGGAGGAAAAGGAGAATAGAGAAATGCATCCTTATGCTGGAATTTTCAATTTAGTCCTGCAAGTCCCCTTTTCCCCTTGCATATGAGATTGTCCCTTCCATATTGAAAACCTTGTTTTCAAAAGTTGTGTTCTCCCTATTTTATTAGGAAGAAATCCTTTGCCTTCCTTGGACCTACTTGAGCACAGAGTATTGGAGGTACTTTTGATCATCTTTGGACTTGGGTTGAGGAAATTGGAGCCCAGTTTCAGGACTGTGCTGCAACGGTTACAAGTTGTAACCAAAATTTTATGTTGTTCATAATAAAATATCTCTCATTCTTGTCCATTTTCATATGTTGATTCATGATTTTAGTATATGTTATATTTCCTAATTTCAATCTATTATGAAAATTCTAATGATCATGCTTTAGTTGATTATCAGATAACTAACTCTTGGTAGTTGTTCATCTCTTTGTGTGCAAGCGATTTCAAAGGTTGTTGCAAAACAATGTTGGAGCAAAAGTATTCACATGGGATCGACATCAAACATCGAAGTCCAAATTTGTTTTCTTTTCTCTCCCTTGAAAGTTGGTTATTGTAAAGTAGTTATTTTCAATTGATTGCTTGATTTGAGTCTGAGAGTGGTCTTTTAGAGTATCACTCAGTTGTGGCCCTAATCCATATCCATAGGAAATTGTTTTCCATAACATAATTGACGACGCCACTGGGGATTCTCCCTTTTTGGGTCGTTAGGGGTACTTGTGGTTTGTATTTCTTTTGAAGTTTTTTTTGTGTCTTTTACCATTATCTAGCATTCTCTTAATTCTTGTAAACCCTCTCAAGTCTTCCAAGATCTTTTCTATCAAGTTTGAGAGTTTTTACCGGGTGTACACATTTTCCTTTGACTATAGAGGCATACATACATGGCTTTGCTTGAACACAATCACGTACATACATTGCTTGTATGTAAGATAGTCACATACATGTTATGGGATTGA
Source organism: Picea engelmannii (assembly GCA_009831015.1). Lineage (NCBI taxonomy): Eukaryota > Viridiplantae > Streptophyta > Pinopsida > Pinales > Pinaceae > Picea > Picea engelmannii. The sequence goes on from ML791196.1 coordinate 347,430, forward strand.
GTTTTCTCTTTTGTTTAGATCACTGGAAGTTGATTTTTGGCACTATAGGGTCTTTCTAGATCCTTTGAGTCTTTGGGGATTGCTTGTTGGTTGTAGAAATTGTTTCTTTTATTTCAAGAGTATAAGAAAATTCCAAATTTTGTTTTTAAACTTTCTTGTTTTGTCAATGTTGCTTTTTGTATTTTGATGGTTTTAGGTATTGAGGAAGATTTTTCAGGTGTATACTACACTCTGACCTATTCTTGCAGTTCTTTATAGGGTGTTTGGTCATATTTTACAATCTTTATTTCCTTCTATCTTCTTGTTTTCTTGATTTACTTATATCAACGGAAGTGTAAGAGCATGTGCTTGTGAAATTTTTTCATTACCGTTTGCATTCCCATTTAAGAAGAAAAGTTTACTGTATGGATGTTCTCTTTCAAGTTTTGCTCTTGTACTTTTCAGAAAAACAAAAATATTTCAGTTTGCATTTAGGGTTAGTTTCTAGGGTGCATCTTTATCATATAGAGTGAAAAGTGAAAAAGTTGCATATTTCATTAACTTAGTGCATTGCATTTAAAGTGAAATATTTGCATCAACATTGCATTGAAAATGAAACATTTCTTGGAAGAAGAAGTGCATTAGTATCCATACCTTACACTTCTTTCTTTTGAAGAATTTATCTTGTTCTCATATCAAAAATATTCTTAAAGTCTAATTATTATTGTTTCTGAAAGTGTCAACACACATCACTAATTTTCAAATCCATTCCTTTTGACTTAAGAAAAAACCATTAAAACGAACACCAACAACTAAAATAAATTAGTAACCTTTTTCTAGGGTTCACCAATAGTTTAGGTTAGGGCCTTGGATTAGGGTGGAGAGTAAACTCTCTAGGGCCAAACCAAAGAAAACATAGGAGACTATGGTAAGGAGAGTCAAACCCAATTTTCATATAAGTATAGCTAGGAGCCTCCTATAACACAAGAGCTAAACACGAGGTCACATGAAGGAGAGTCGAGGAGATAACCCCTCCAAAGATTTACTAAGCACAGAGGAGAGAATGATATTTGGGGGTTTCACTAGTTCCCTTATCTCCATGAGAGGCGACACTTTCAAAGCCTTAGGATTTGTTACCCTACCCATACTTTCGATCCTGAATGCCGAATGTACCCCCCAGATGCTGATGTTACAACAAATTCTACCTCACTCCATGCAACTTGCTTGAATGGATTTCCATTTCCCTATGTAGACTTGAAGTTTCCTTTTTGTGCCTTCGAGAGCCAAAAAATAATATTTTTCCACACATACGTGCCCTATCGGTTACACAACAAGCGTATACACAGGTTTCTCTACTACAACCCACATACATCAGGTTTAGTGCTCAAAATTAAAAATTATGTCAGGTTTCCATGCCATGCCACGAGATCCATGATCCTTGACCTTCCATATATTATAAATGCTCCGACTTGACCCTTCAGTTCCATTTGAATGCTATAAATTGATCCATATCCAAGCCTTTAAAGAAGAATTCAACTTTGAGAGCAAAGACACTCTGGAGAAATTTCACTTCATATTGAGTCCACATCCCTTTGTACTTGAAAGTATGAACTCTTTGTTCAACCCCCAAGCTCTTCCTTATTTGTGACGGAGAACCTCATTAACTCCTTTATATGATCTTGCCTTTGATGGAGGATTGAATTGGTCGAGGCCCAACTGGAGGGACTTAGTTTCTTGGTTCCGATATGTGCCATTGTAGAAGAGTGACACCTATGTACTTCTGCTGATTATTTTAATAGAAATACTCTTTTCTTGTCCAATTGATATGGGCATATTTTTCATGTATGTTAATGGATTATTCTAATCTATATGCTAACATTATATATTATCACCATATGCTTGTGTATCTTGTTTGTCGAGGACAAGTTGCAGGTATAAATCTTTGGGTCGCGTGCTCAACAATGGTCTTATTTGAACATCCAGATGAGGTAGGATCTTAGCTTTATCTTGTTAGCATTTCATTTATATAGCATAATTGGGATTATAATTTATTTCTGCATGCCATTCCATCTGTTATGGTTTACCCATTTCCATAGAGAGATTTTCCTTGTAACATCTGACTGCGAGTTGGTATTCGAGCAACCTATTATCTAGGTTGACACACAAGGTGACAACGAGGGGCTTATTGCTATACCTAGGGTAGACTCTGTATCACTTATCTTAGTACCTTTGGGGGGTTCCATCGTAAGGCATTGGTACTTGGATTGGGAATGGATTTGAGTTGGAGGTTAGGGTAACTACTTCTCACTCCTTCATTCATTGGTTCACGAGACTTAATCAACCCATGCATTCATACAGAAGGTCCTTACCTCACTTTGTTGCTATTGCAATCTCATGATCTAATCCACCTGAGTCGGGATATTGAATTTTTTTTTTCCTTGGTTTGTATCTTTTAGGGGTTTTTCTTTGTAGTGGTGTTCTCTCTCTGTGTAGAGGACTTAGGTGAGTGTGTTGGAAAATTCCTTGAATTTTTTTATTTAAGGTGGCTGATCTGCTACTTCGTCGACCATAGAGAGTTCAAGGTATTTCCCCTGAACAAGTTTCTATAAATTCTCCTCCCACTCCATAGAGGCATTGACTTGATCCAACTGACACTTTTGTACCAATTAGTCTAGTTAACTTTGTATAAATTGAAGATGTAGAGACAAGCTCTTCTACACTGGGGGTTACACGTATATCGGATCTCAAAGCTGAAGGTTTTTTTTGTCTGATCAATCCTATATTAACTGGATATGACAATATAGTTGTTTTACAAATTCCAACTCTTGGGTTGGATTTTGCTGATAGTCGCCCTCTTCAGTGGTCCGTAATGGAAGGCACTTCAGAAGTGTCTAGGTCGAGGGCCCCTGCAACCCCCACGTCGACAATCGTATCCAGAGGAATTATTCCTCCTGGAATCTCTAACCAAATGAATAATGTGGTTCAATCCATGATATTCGCGTCGATCAACAGCTCCACGCCATTGATAGTCAGGTCCACTCAAACTTTGAGTGTGGCCTTGTCACTACCTTTGGTATATAATGTTGTTACATTTGGAATGTCGTCATTTTGCATGTAGAACATGTCATATGGATCTCAACCGACTTCCCAAGTTTCTAATATTGGTGTCGGGAGTTCTTCGACTCCCCTCCAAGATTTTTCATGGGGCAAAGGGCATATCTCTCCATCAAACCCCTCGCTCAGGAGTGTGTTTTTTCCATCCTACATTCTTAATCCTATTATGGGATGGGTCCCTTCCCTAAGTGGTGGATTTCAATCTACTGGCATGCCATCTACATCCAACCCCTTCACATTATTCGATGGGTTAGGGAGCAATATTTTTTCCTCGCTAGGGGTGCCGCTAGGGGGTACCCCTTTCCAATCATCTTGGAACCCCTTGCTTGGATATGTCCCAAGGCAAGGGGCACCAACTGGGAATCATCTTTCTTAGTTCGACAACTAGTTTGGAGGGGGTCTACCTCCCTACGATCATGGATTTGAACATTCTTATCAAAAACCTGGATTTTAGATGAACTCTTCCTGGAAATGTGGTGCCAATAACAATTCGGGTTCTTTAATTTCCTTACTCCAACCAACCCTAGGGAATTCCCTATGAAATTTGGAGTAAGATGCAACAAACAAGGTTCCCCTTCATAACAAATCTTAATTTTATAGATCTTTCAAAGTTGATGAATGACCCCGTGTGTCACAATCCTAATTAGCCACCGGTCTCAACCAAAATTCCTTCAGACATTCCCAAATTCAAAGGAAAATTTGGTGAAGATCCTAACGATCATGTCACAAATTTACACCTATGGTGTTCATCCAACTCATTGAATGATGATTCTATTAGATTATGACTCTTTCAATGTACTCTCACTAGAGTTGCTTCCAAGTGGTATATTGAATTGAAGACGAAATCCTATCACAGGTTTCACGATTTAGCGTTAATATTTCTTAATCACTTTCAACTCCTAGTTTGCTACGATGTTGCAACTGATCTGTTGTCTACTTTTCAATAGAATAAGGCCACTCATATATTTGACCATATTTAGGAGTGCTGGAGGATAAAGAGAATGATTAAGACAACCATCCCTTCGAAGTTCCTCTTGGAGTGGTTTTTGAAGTCCTTGTTGCCTTATATCTTCAAGGACATTTCCACTTCTGGAGTAACTACGAGGGAAAAATCTATCTTTAGGGCCCAATAGATAGATATGATTTACTCTCAATCTAGGATCCTTTATGAAATTATACCTCATGCACCATAGTCAAACACCGACCCCCCTAAACCAAGTCCCGGACATCATGCCGACAACATTATTGGTTTTGTGCAAAGCTCACCTGTAGACTTGGTCTAAAATAAAATGAGACAACTCTCAATCCAAGCTTCTTCGTCCAACCAAGATCCTGCTTCGACTACCCCCTCCCAAACGTTAGATATACATAGTGTGAAAATGACAAACCCAAAGGGTACCCAATAACCCGGTGAGAAGAAAAAGGGTAAGGATAAAGTGGGAGGGGAAAATAATAATAAGAATGTGAATAAACCAGAATCTAGTTCAAGTGGGGGCAAGAAGGAAAAGCGGAAGGTTAAGTTTCCTTGTAATATTTGCAAGGAAAATCACCTTACTCTCGAATTCCCCAAGATGGAAGAAGCCCAAATATTTTTTGCACAACAACAACCTACTATGTTCATCATTTTGTCTCCTCACAGACAAAATATGGCTTCAGTATATTTAACTAATGTTGGGAGTCAATAGGGGGGTAACTGAGGTCTATATATATATATATATCAACATACTAATCTTAGTCTATAATCATTCCACCGACATGTTCATACATGTCTACATGCACAAATGCACATCAATATGCACCAAGCATTTGATCTTTCATGCCTATTTTATGCACATGCATTCTATCTTTATTCTATGCATCATGCATAAATTCTATCATGCACTCCAATGCATATCTATTTCATATTTAATTAATTATTTATCTTTATTGTTGTAGATGGGTGTCCTTGAATTTCTGTAGAACCCTACTTCCTTGTGCACTACTATTCTTCTCAACTGTGCACCACTGGCCCCTATTCTACACTTACTAGCCAAGCCTCACTTGGCCATTCTGCATTTCCAACACTAGATCCACTAGTGTTGTCATCTCACAACTACTTTTATGAAAAGAATCCTATCCCAACATATTTTGTCTATAATTATCAATATTCATAGTGTTGTAACATGCACTACTCGAGCTGAATATTTACATTCCCCATTTCCTTTACCAAACCGGTCTTGAAGTACGATTATCATTGATTGGCATTTCAATATTCTGAAATGTTCTTTAATGTCATTTTCCTAATACTCTTTTCCATCCACAACTTTGCTCAATTTTAAATATCTTTCTTGCTTCATTAAGTGATTTATTTTGAATCACTACTTGAACACTCAAGACCACTCTACTCCAAATGGAATTCTACACTGCACTGTTTGCACCTGTACCATGTTTTGCTGTGCACTTTGATAATAGAGAAAACTTCCTTTCTTTGAATAATTTTAGAAAAAAATTGCTAAATCATATATAAAAATATCTTCTTCTTGCATTCCTATGATTTAATATAGAGATGACTCATCCACCCATGAGTCACAACTCGTCCCACGATGTCCTTTTTCCTTCTCTTGCAACAATGTTTGTAGCCTTTGTTATATTCCTACATTCAAGGCTACATAGTTCTTCTTAACTCCCTGTGCATGCAATGAATTTTCTCAATTATTGGATTCATATTTTATGGTGAGAAGCTCTATTAAATTCACATTGTAAATTGTTCGGCTCTATAGCACCTGAATATTATTATTCCCCTATTTTTCCTTAGACATTTTTCAACCTTGCATCACCTGCCCTGCAACCCCACACTTTCCTTTTGCAACTCTTTGATGCTTCAACCAACTATACTAGCTAGACCCACTTCCCTATCCTACATACCCTAGAATTAATCTAGAATAGACCCACACAATGCTCAATTGTGGAATCTTATACTCTTTCTAGAAAGTCTTTTCACACAACACTCTCCGTAGAGTGCTCTTCTGCTTAATAGCAATGCCCAATTAGTAAGCTTAGCCTTTGTTTATGTGTCAAAAATATTGCACTTCAAGTGTTCCTCTAGGATTATGAATATGTACTATCCTAAGCATATACACTCTTCCTTACACAACAATCACCTTTGGCACTCACCTCTATCATTTGGGAAAGCTTCTCCAAACTTTGACACTATTTGGAAAAATCTTCACATCAAGTAATTACATGGCTCTTGGAATCCAATTCCACTTTTCGTTACTTGTCCTGTAGCTCTTTATTCCCTCAACCAACTTCTACAATATCTTCCATGTTTCCATTACTCTGATATTCATTCCTAGGATTGGATTTATATGGTTATACCTCTAATTCTGCACCATGTACAAGTAACCATTTTTGTTAGAATTATGCATAGTATATAAATTTTTTCAATTAATGCTACATGTTATTTTTATCCAAATTTTTGAAGAACACAATGAACCAAATAAAAAATATGATTTCTTAGATGCATTCATCTTTGAAACATCTCTCCGATCATTGTACTCATGCCTCAATCTGAGTTCTAAGTGAAAAGTTACAATATCCACATGTTGCAATTCCACTTTCTTACTGCTACATCAGTCTCTTTTATCACTTTTTGAGAAAATATAATAACCAATGTAAAATTTTGGTTTGACATATGTTTTCTACTCCTCAATACCTTTCCAACGACTATTCGTTTTCTCAAATCCTAGCTTTGAGCTGAAAGTTATGGTTCAGCGAAGTTTTGACTGTTTTACACAATTTATCCCTGTATGCTACAAGTATTGTCTTTCACTCCCAACACATTTTCAAGTACCCATAACCCAATTCTGAATCCACCTATAGATTTTATGGGTCAAAATATTTCCATCCACTACCCCTGTGCCCCAAACAAAGTTTTTGGCATGGAGTTATGCCTTCCGGAAGTAAAACTAGTGCCAACATTTTACCCTCACTGTTTTGGCTGTAACTTCTTCATACGAGCTCCGTTTTGTGAACCATTTAGATCATTGGATAAATATCTATGAGTTTTTTTATTTGATTTCTTTTGGTCAGATAAAAATTTCGTTTAGGGCCTCAAAAATTCCCCACAAGTTAATGACCTTCAAAAACCCAAAAATTTCACATAAAACTCGCTGTTTTACTACCATAACAAGTTTTAAATCTTAGTTGTTGAGCTCAAATCAAGAGACAAAACAACCGTTTATCTGAATCTATCGGCCATCGATGGTCGACATTTTCCTTTGGAAGCACACAAATCCTTCCCTAATCTTCCAACACGACCGTCGACCATCAACCCAATTCCCCGATGTCTTATTTTCACATACCTCCAAACCAACTGACCATATCATCGATCGTCGACGATATTCATTGGTGAATGAAAAATCCTCACTGATTTGGTCGATTCCTGACCATCATCCCATCAATGATCGACATTCCCCGACATCTGTCGAAAAAACTTCCCCAAATTAACCGACCCAACCATCATCCATCAACCACTTCTACGCTGATGTGGCACAACACGTGGATGATGATGTGGCATGACACACCATCCTGAGGTGTCAACTTGGGTGACCTGACATAACTCATGGATATTTTCGTGTCATGACAATGGATAATGATTTCATCATCTTCTTTTTCTTCATCGACAATCGACCAATTCTCTTGGATGACCCGAACACTTTGTTGAATTAGAACGATGCCAAACCATCAACGCGTTAGTCATCAAAAACCTCTCTTGCTTGATTCAAAACACTTCACCAAATCGATCGATGCCCGACGCTCGACCATTGACCAATGATGATTTTCATCGATGATTGAAAATACTTCACAGTATTCGGTCGACACCGACCGTCGACCATCGATGATCAACAATATCCTTTGGTTGAACCAAACTCTTCATCATTTAGGTCGATTTGACTATCGATCATCGATGATTTCTCTTGGAAATTTTCCATAGTTAGCCAAATTTTGACCAAAAACCCTAACAAATATAAGTCGTCGATCTGCTCCCTTTCAAAACAACCGAAATGAATATAGACCGTTGATCTGATCCATTTCCCAAACTGCCAAAATTAATCATGGTCATCATTTTTATCAACCTTTCAAAATGACCGAGCCTGATGTATTTTTAAATTTACCACGATGAATCTCAACCGTCGATTTCAGGATCAAAAGAGATCTTGACTGTCGATTCGCCAAACTGCCTATAACTCTACAGTTGCCCATTAAAAATCAAATTTCTACCATTCTAGGCCAAATTTCAATCTGCAACTTTGTAGCTTGGCTCTATTTAACCTCCTAAACAATCCAAAGTAATTTAAACCCAAAAATTTTCCCACAAATTTGGGGATTTCTCCCTAAATTATTCGTTTTCCCCAAATTTGCCATAGGAAAAATATGCAACAATGAATTCACCAATTTGTTCTGATTCTGGCCCATCCAAGCCTAGTGTTTGAACCTGAGGGATTTGATACCACTTTATAATGTACCGAGCCTCTAACTGAGCATCATTACATGTAGAATACACATTAAATCTAGAGATTTTCTACCTAATTAAATTCTTGTAGCTTATCAGCCGCAGATCACACACATATTTGACCATTGGAATGATACTATAGTTCTAAAAGCATCCAACAACATATATTAAACATGAATACAAATGTTCAAGCAAACACCAAACACACACCATTCATATAAACCATTTACAAAACAAAATTAACATAAGAATGAAACAAACACACTTATTTTTAATGATTAACCAAATGGATGCAAACGAAGGATGAACCTCCTAGCCATATGCACTACTTTTCATTTTCTCTCAACAACATGCCACCCTCGAGCTGAGGCTATGAGTCCAGAAGGAGATTGACCCACTGGATGTCCACTTTCCACAGATCGCAGCCCCAAAACTTAGGTTCTACTCCCACAACAGTTTCAATCCTCTATCTCTCTCTCTTCCCCACAACCTACCCTACCCAAGGAATGTACCCCCTTCACTTCTCACAGTACCCCAGGCTATATTATTAGTTTATCAGGGTCCTTAGTGCACTTGGTTGGCTAGTAATTTCTCAGCTAGGATCCAATAACTTTCAACTGCTTCAAGAGTTCTCACAATAGCCTTCACAAGGCTCTTGAGATATTTCCTCAACAAGAATTCGTACCACAGGCTTACTGCCTGATTTACAGGCAACAAGCCTCTTTCTTCACACCCAAAACATATCCAAACAATGGATTCCTTCAAGTATACCATGGTTGGTATTATTCCTAGGCCCCTGCTCTCCATTTGCTTCCCAAAATCTGCATGTAAAAATTGTCATCCATGAATAAATGTGACTGTCCAAAAACTTCCCCCTTGGCCATACGAATTTCCTCCCTTTTCTTTCTTTCTTGACTTGAATTACAATATTCTCAAGGATGATTGTACCTCATCCCATAATCTCCAATAACTATGGGATGTTACCACTCACACCCACCCTCTTACATGTGTTAAATGATTGGATTCTCATACACTCAATGAACAAATAGAAGGTTATATGCAATGATAATAATTCAGGAATGTGGGTTGGATTAATACCCATGAGTAATTCCCCTTTGGACCCCTCTCTCTCTTGTGGAATCATATCCCCCCATCGTTCTTCATTCCTTTTGTATCATAGCCAACAATTATTACTTTTATTAATTATTTAAATGTTCATAATATGCAATCTGGCCCTCGACCACATTAAATCAATACATGCCCTTCACCCAAACACATCGACTCACCAACCTTATTCACATTTATACAATTACATTATAATTCACAGTGATTAGAAATGGGGATGTTACAAAGGATCCTAACTTCAATGACATTAGTAGGAACTAGCCACTTGATGATGACCTCAATCGTTGCAGTATCTATCTTGAGTTCCCCTCCACTGATCACATACCCCAAATACATCAATGACTATTGAGAAAACTCACATGGTTAGCCAATAATTGATTCTTTTTTAGAGTCTCTAACACCTACATGAGATGTGACATGTGCTCTTCCTCTTCCTAGGTAGATCTATAAACCAATATGCCATCCAAATACACTAGTATTACAAATGAATCTAAATAGAGACACATTATATCATTCATCAATTACATAAATTTCATTGGTGCATTACATAAATCAAAATACATGACTGACCATTCATACAGACCTTGCCTTGTCTTGAAGGTAGTCTTCTAGGCATCTTCTTTTTCAACACATACTTGGTGGTATCCCTATTTTATATCCAACTTGGTGAAGTACTTGGCACATTGCAATTGATCTAAGAAATCATTAATCCTAGGCAGAGGGTATTGATTCTTGAGTGTGATATTGTTCAAAGCTATGTAATTGATACATATTCACTAAGTCTCGTCCTTCTTAGGTACTATGATGATAGGTGACCCATAAGGTGAGGTGCTTGGTCAAATTATTCCCTGCTCCAAAAACTACTACAACTATTTCTTCACTTCTGCTTCCAGAACAAACTGTCTATACAAACCAATATTTGGTAATGCAGAGTTAGGAAATAAATGTATCTTGTGTTCCACTTCCATCTTGGGAAGTAACCATTTAGGTTCTTGGAACACTCCTTTGTACACCTACAACTCCTCCAATTGTTGTTTTTTCCCCTTAGTAAATCTCTCTATTGATGGCTTTACTCTTATTGATTCATCACTCATATGAGTCTATCTTAAGAAAAAAAATACACACTTCTTACTAGAACTTATCAACTTTTTGGCTTAGTTGGAACTTACCAAAGAGATCTTGGATTTAACTTTGTGCGTGTTGATGATGTAAGACTTCCCATCCTTGATAAGGTGCTACTTGTTTCCTCTCCACATGGATATTTCATCCCTCATATGGTACTTGCGAACTATCGTGCACTGTATATGTAGCAAAAACTATTCTTTCTATGTGTTGTAGTCATAGTGTCAATGATTACCTTTGTAGGGAGAGTATGGAAAGTTCACAAACTTGGCAAGGTTCTAAAGCTACTTGCAGGAAATAAAATTCACACGTTTTGAAAAAGGAAACAAACATGATATAAAATGAAACAAACCAACTACATGTATCAAGAGTATGAATCAATTGTCTCCTAAAGAAACCCCAACAATATAATTCTAGGAACATACACTTTCTTGAAAATAAACAAACAAGCTACAAGTATCAGGAGTTTGAATCAACTATCTCCCAAGGAGACCCCAACAATCTAATTCTAGGAATACACACTTGCTAAAAAGGAATGTACAAGTTGCAGGTATCAGGAGTATGCATCAACTATATCATAAAGTGACCCTAGCTATGTGATGAAAGAAAATCCATTAACTAATTGTATGGAATGTAAACACTAATCTAGATTGCAGGGAAGAAAACAACTTATTCTAATTCTTTCCAAGATGATCACTCTATTACTTAGACCGACAAATGCAATCATTGCATTAAGCATATTTATTCAAAACCTATAGGAATGAAAACTAAATTTGAAATGTAATGGGAATGAATAAACAACTACAATTCTATGTGAATAATCAACTACATAATTTAGATAAGAATTAACAATTAAACAAGTCATGATTGCAATAGATCTAATGAACAAATAAATAAATTAAATAAATTAAATAAATTAGTCTACCATAAATCTGCAAAATAAATTGAATTAATTAAATCACACGCTATGGAAACTATAAGTCTATAATTAAAATAAAATCTCAATATAAATTATTCCATTATCATTCGAAGATTGCTCCAAGATTCCCCACCCAACAATGGAGAGAGTTATCTCTTTTATACATAAATTCAATGGAAACTAGACATAACAAATATCTAAATAAACCCACTTATGGATTTAAGAAATCCATAGTGGTTACAAAAATTTCCTAAATAACAAATGGTTTCCATGATTCTTGCCAACAATTAACAATTAATAAATAACTTCCAAGATCTTTTGCTAACAATTAACTAATAATGAATAACTCCAAGATCTTTTGCCAAAGAATTCCAAGATTCTTGGTTAACCACTCAAATTAATATTTTGTCTTGGAATCACAAAATTATCTCCATATCTTTATTTTTCTTGGGTTATCATTAGTTGCATGGATCCATAGTTGTCATGTAGAGTAGTAACAACATGACTCATGGTTCCAATGACTCATAGTTCAAGCATCAGATCATGGTTCCGATTTCTCAAGGTTTCGATTATAGCACATAATAGTTCCTTGACGAATTGTAACAACTGTTGAAAGGAGTTGCAATGAAAAATAGATCCCTGGGAAGTTGCAACAACTGTTCTAAGGATTTGCAACATTTGCTGTAAGGAGTTGCAATAACGAGTTGCATCACATAATAGTTCCTTGGTGAGTTGGAACAATTGAGTTTCAACAACGATTGTTGCAACACTCCAGAGTTATAACAGTCCTCAAGCCAGAGTTGCAACAACTGTTGAGCCAAAGATGCAACACTATACAGTTGCAATAGCTATTGTTGGCGTTGTGCGTGGTTGTAAGACCCTAGATTAAAGTTTGTCTTTGATCAACAAAACTCTTCAGAAACTGACCCTTTCGACATCACCTGCATGTGCAGATTAAGTCTCACTCGAGGTATCTATTGGGATTGCATGAACCAGGTTTTTGTGGTGGTGAGGGAATGGGAGGTTATTGTTCCATTCATTCTTAATTATCTATTCTATGTGCATTATTTTGCAAGTGATCTTATTCCATTACTTAGTGGATCTCAGGGTCATATGACGAGTATATTCCCTATTACTGCATAAAATCATTACTATAAAAGTCATAACTATTGCGCCATGAATACACATAAGGTAAATATATTTTAATATGCATTCAAACAAATTCCATAAACAATCACAAAAAATACTTGTAACACAACATTTAAGATGGTTCACCCAACTCTGGGCTACATCCACAACAATTGGATTCTTTATTATGCTTTTGGTAATTGCTTTAGGCTTGTGCACTGCGCTTGTAAAGATGCATCATGGTTATCTTTATCTTCTCCTAACCTATCCACTCTGCAGTGTAAGCCTCTCTCTCTCTCTCTCTTGGTATAATCTCTTACATTCAGAGATCGATTCCTATCTTCAATAGAATGAAGACAAAAACATACAATACTTAAAATAGAACTCAATATTCAGGAACTAAGAAGGAACGACAAGGAAAAACAATGAACCCCTATTCTCCCAAACCGTTACATATTTATACATACAATATAGGGCTTAAAACCCTATTCTGTTCATCCCCAAAACCCTTATTACAATGTATGACTACTCTAGTTGACTGGATTTTCGGGCTGCTTTCGCCTGCTTTTTCGTTTGTATGTTGTTTTTCTTCTGTTCTTCCTGATTTTGTGCATCCTTCCATCTTTAGAACATCGAGCTATCATCCTTCCTTTTCATCTTCTTTCTTCTCTAGCGTTAATCTATGCTTTATTCCTCTATCTATTTTGTTCCTCAGTTTTCTTTATTCCTCTGCCTGCTTTATTCCTATGTCTGCACATTGTCCTCCTGGTTGTGCCTCAACTGCGTTCTCCCTAGTCTTCCCTATTTTTTTGTGCACTTTTTCTACACTTAGGATTTTTATTAAAATTGTATCCCAAAACCGCTTGTCCAATAGGCCCCCAACACTCACCCGTGGCCCGTCCCGAGCCACTCATGCCTGTTACCCACTCCTCCATTCCTTAAGGAACTTTTGGAAGGCTACCTTTTCTACCTCCACTTATTTGAGTATCACTTCCTTTGTTTTTTTGATCTCTTCGTCCCCTTGTGTAGTCAAAGATGTCAATTTCTTTTCTTCTTCTTGAGCTGCTTGTTTTACCTTGCCCTGTGCAGTGGCTAATTCACCTATTACCATTACTACTTTTTCTTGCAGCAAAACCAAACATTGTTGAAGGATCTTCTACTGATCCCTCATCTTCTCCACTTCCATATATGACCGCCTCTGAGCCAAAATGGCTATCATACATTCAGCTAGTGGAAGTGTAGTTATTTTCTTAGACGCTTGTTGTTCCTTTTCATGTGCTTCTTTTGACTTGGCTTCCACAACCTTCATCTTGAGATCCTCCACTAAGTATGTCGATATATACGTTCTCTCCTCACAGAGTTTGGTGCACTCTTCTTCCACCTTCTTTATGTTGGCGATTGCTGTCATCACCATTCTCTCCCTGCCTTCTCTTACTTTTGGTGGCGTGCCTAGCACACTACGCAATTGTAGGTCTTCTATCTGTGATCAAAAGCCTTTGATGAATTCACCGATATTTAAAACTTGTTCTTCAATAGTAGCTTCTACTACTACGGGGACTTCCAGAATGGCCTTGTATAATTTCTGGACAACTTCTTGGGTTTTTTGCGTTATACTTTCTACTTCATCCTTTTCATGGAGGGATTTCTTTACCCTTTCCTCGGCCTTGTTTTTGTACTTCATTACTTCCTCCACTCATTCTTCAACTACCTTATTTTGTTGGAGCACAATGTCATATTGTTGCTACAACTAAGCCTTTTTGTCCATTATTCTTGTCATCTCCTGACATGCTTCATATCCTCGGCTCTTAATCTCTTCCAATGAGCCTATCTACAAGTGTTGTAGTCTTTGTATCAACATCCTCGATACCACTATGTTGAGGTGTCCTAGCGTGTTCAATTGTTCTTTTAATTTAGACGTTGGAAATTCAAGTGCATCCACCTCAATCTGGAGTGTTCTATGCCCAACTTCTAACTGGGTCAAGCCCTGATGCATAGTCTCTACTTCCTTCCCTGGAATTATGGATAGTCCTCCCTCATTCCTACTCTCTTTTGTTAGGCTGGCTACTTCTAAGAAATGTTGGAGTGATGCCAATTGATCATGCACTCTCTACTGCTAATCCTCTTGCTTCCTAGTTACTTCATCCATGATTTCCTGAGCGACGTCCTGTACTTGGTAGCCTATGGAGTCCATATCATCATCTATCAAAGTATAAACTAGGGTTTTTATGTGCACTTTAGTATTCTTGTGTGCCCCTCTTGCTGGTTCCTTCCCCTTATCCTTTCGTTTGAATCATGTTGTGGGGACTACCTGCTGAGTTGTGGATGGTCCAGGTACATCTCTTGCACCATTGTTTTGATCATTCCTCTGTTCCTCATCCTCAATCATTTCTCTATTACTCTTATCCTTCTCTTCTTCATCTTCCGGGTGCCCCATTTTCTCTACTGGGGTTTTCCACCCTTCTTCCCAATCATTCAAAATTAGACACACATCCTCCAATGTCAACCTATAATTGGTTGGAAACCACTGGTGTGCTAGGTCCTTCTTTGCCTGCACATAGATGTGGTGCATTCCTGATTTGAAATGCACAATATCCTTATATGTTTCCACCATCTTGGATGATATTCGCGGTGTGTGTTCGGCTAGATACTTGATATTTTCCAAGTATACAAAAAATGTGACATTATTGTCCTATTTTCTTCTCTTAATCGTCATATGCCATAAGTTGGCATACCTCCTGACCATAGTACCCCTTTCATATGTCCCCATTCGCTGATAGTATCCTGGTTCCTGCCATCAGACCAGCGCGATCAAAATCAACAACCATGCATAGTCAAATTATGTTCCCTTTTCTTGGGCCTCAATACAATCTTGCAAAAATTGGTTCACCAAGAAGGTGGCCCAGTTCATTTGAACCCCTTCGACACAGTTTTCTGCAGCTTCAATTACTGCAACTGCTACTTCATCCTTCCAACATTTGTGTAGAAACTTGCAGGCCAATACCTATGTTGCAAACTAAAGATTGACATCACTGATATTTTTAACATCCAGTCCCCTTTTCCCCTGAAGGTCTAGAATGTTTCCTTCATTTCTTCTGAGAGGGGCTCTCTCTCTTGCCTTGTTGAAAAAAATGTCTAGATACTCGCCGACTTTTGGGAGCCCTCCGTGCAATCAACACAATATCAATTGACACTAGGGGTCAATCCATAGTGTCACCCCATGGATGCAGCTGAGAAGTACCTTCACACAAGCATTTATGTCTAGACTACATCCGAAGTGTGAGATCTCCATTAGGTTTAGTATGCCTGACTTATCCAATCCTATTTCCCAGACCTGTGTCTCCAACACTATCGCTGACATTCCTGGTACACTCTTAGCGCACAAGTATTTTTCCCTGGCCAACTCCGAGAATTTTCTCTCATTGATGATATCATGATCCATGAACTTGAGGCCGAAAACCTTGCTGAGCATATCTCTGTCAATGCTTACACTAGGTGGGACTGGTGATATTACAAGCGAGTATTTCCCATTTGCTGGTACGTGGATTGGTGGAACGTCATCCATCCTAGGTGGGATGTAATTTCTGTGGAAGCTTTCCTATGATGCCGAAGCCAAAGCTCCAATAATTGCCTCAACCTTTGGTGTAACTGCTAGGAATTTTGACTATTTTTGCGTTTCCACTGATGGCGCTCCAACGTTTGGCAGAGCCATTCACCTTGTGTGAAAAATTCCTTTGCTTGTTCTGTGGCTATTCTATGGTTGTTGTAATTCGACTCTGAATCACTCAGGTTAGCTCTGGTTTTCTTTGGTTCTCTCTCTCTCTTGCATGCAACTCTTAGTAACAATTATTTACACTTAGGGAACCTTCACTATTTTTGTTCCTCCTTTCCAACT
The DNA here is from genome assembly GCA_009831015.1 of Picea engelmannii. NCBI lineage: Eukaryota > Viridiplantae > Streptophyta > Pinopsida > Pinales > Pinaceae > Picea > Picea engelmannii. The sequence goes on from ML791196.1 coordinate 364,203, forward strand.
GTGCATGTCTCTTCATGCCTTAACTCACTTGTCCAATCCGCCAATGTGGTTGATGAATGGTTAAATAAATTTGGTTTTATTACCAAATCCGTTGTATGATTTTTGCCTTGTACTGCCAATCTTTCGTGATTTCTGGTAACTTTTTCCATTGAATATTATACGACATATTTATGACCTGTCATTACCCTTGTGTAGCCGTCACTTCCATGCTTTAATTATTTTAATGGTATTATGAGTGCCAAGATGTGCAAGACATCTGCTGCTTCACAATCTTTTTCTTCTGTGTTATATTTTCTTAATTGGCACAGTTCTATCCTGATACGCAATAATATTTCTTTCAACACAATCTACTATGAATTGTACTCTATAATCTTTTTGTTTTTTCTATATCTACTTTTGATTTGATTTTCTTTCTTTTTCATCTTTTTTATTTGTTTTTCCTTCCTACTATAATACAACTACTATGATACATGTGGTTTGGCATAACCCAAATTACTACGTAGACTGTCGACCATCTCTATATATTTTCAACCGAATTCCATTCACCATTCCTCCAAGGACTTCGCCATTCATGGTTTCCAACTGCACAACACCTGTCTCTGTTACATGTTGAATCACATATGGTCCTAACGAGTGCATTCTAAACTTTCCTGGATGTTGCATAAATTTAGTGTCAAAAAGTAATACTAAGTCTCCCACTTGGAACTTTTTCTTTTTAATGTGTCTATCATGCAAATCCTTCTCTCTTTCTTTCTGAACTTGCTAATGGAAACATGCAAGAAACCGATCTTCCTCAAGATATACTAACTATTCCAATCTCTCCCCTATTGCACGAGAGTTTGATAGATTAGTGTTCGTTGCAATGCGTAGGCTAGGTAGAACAAACTCCATTGGCATCATTGCTTCTTTCCCATAGACCAACCTGAATGATGTCTATCCTGTCAACTTTTTTCTTGTAGTCCTGTAAGCCCATAAAACTGCAAGAACTCTTAAGTCCCAATCATCTCTCCCCACATTGCAAATTTTTGTCAAAACATTCTCCAAGATATTATTGAAATCTTCCACTGTAACATTGTCCTAGGGATGTTAAGGGGTACTCTTATGATGATGAATTTGAAACTCCTTAGTCAAAATTCCATTGAACAAATAACATGACACAATGGTGACTTGGCAGTGAGACACAAGAGATGGAAAAATATAGTGCAACAATGCAGGAGGCATTGAAGCACTCTCCATGATGACTGGTGTTAGCACTCTATAAATTTGTTCGGCTGATAAACAAATGACAGAGGTAACCTACAAACCAAATTTAGAGCTGGGTACTATCCTGCTCAGCTCAAAGAGGGCTCTCTCGTGTCACTTGGTGTTTCTTTATCAATCGATATCTAGGTTTGTTGTTTTGGGTTTTTTTTATAAATTTGTTGGCAAAGAAGGGGAGGGACACTTACGACTATGGAGTGAAATTCTGAAAATGAATGAAAACATTGACTGGCCAGTAGGATTCTCCAGAGGATAAAGGCTAAATGAGGCTATGAATCTGAGTTATAAATTGTAGTTTGCAGAGTGTAAGAAGAAGAAGAAAACAAGTAACTGCATCAAATCATTAATGAATTGAATTTTGAATTAGTTAGGAAGAGCTTAACACAGTTTAAATTTCTTAAGCCAAGAGCATCACACGATGAATTCTAGGATTTTAAACTATCCAATTTAAACATAAGACAATGTAAATGAAGTTAGAAAACATAGGAAATACATACAATGAGAGAAGACAAAACTCATATCACCACCATTAGAATCTTTCATAGAGAATTCAAAGGCTTCTGCATATGTATTCAATTCAGCTCCAGAAAACTACAATGGAGTTTTGAACAACTAAAAAGGTGCCCTTGCACTTCTGCCAACATTAATACATTTGGAACTTCTAATATTTATACAATTCAAGTTTCTTTAGTTAGAAATCGATTACAATAGCTGAAATGAAACATTTCAGCTTCTAAAACTGATTATAATAATTACAAATGACAATTTTAGTATGGGAACCGATTACAATGATTAACAAAAAAACATTTTATGATCCAACTGCCGATTCCCCTGATGCTTCAACTTCCTCTTTTTCCACTTGTTCTGTTTTGATCTTTTGTCTAATCTTCCATACTTGGTGACACTTGGACGTCATCTATTGGATCCTAGAAAACTGCACTTTGTTTTACGTAGCTGCACTATCTCCTTACACTGAAAGTCCGAAGGAATATCGTAGTCCATCATTTCTTTGATTAGGATCTCCAGGTCAATACAAGAGGCATATGTCATGACTGGTAGTCCAATCTTCACTGTTTTGAACTGATTTAAAATCTCAAAATTTGTAATCAAATGTTCAACCAGGGTTTCTCCTTTCAAGTTTTCCTATAGTTTTTCAAACTTAGAGTGATCCATTCTTCATTGAGTAAGGCAAGAGTTGTATTCCTACCAATCATATAATTTTCCTTTGCCATCCCAAAATGGTGGGAGGCCTTTGATGAATAACTCTTCAAACATATCCTTGAATTCCTATACACTTTGCTCCATCTGTGTGGCATTAGTTTGGACTGCTTTTAGGAGGTTATGCTTGGAAATAACCCTCCTGGCCCAGATGATGAATGTAGTTCTATCTTTGACCCCAATTGTCTGAAGTTTTTCATTAGGGATGGAATTTATCAAGTTTATAGAATTTTGGACCCACTCTGATGGTTTCTTTGCTAAGGTCTCATTTACAATAGTGCACCTGCTTTTGGCTGCGATGTCCATGCTGTGTTTATCACTGATGAAGTTTAAGTACATTCTGAACTTGGCAGCTTCAACAACAATAGAATCCCAGATGATGTGTTTGGCTCCCTGCAACATTCCTTTGCCTCTCAATCTTATTTTCATCTTGTCTATCCTTTCTTGCAAAGCTTGATTCTCCTTTTGGAATTGAGCCATCCTTTCATCTTTTGTTTTTGTTTCCTGCTTCAATTTCTCTATGTCTCCCTTTAACCCTTTGATTTTTTCCTACCTTCAGGATAACTTGTGACATAGCCTAGACAAGTCCTTCAGTGCTTGGCCCAGCTTTTGTAGTAGAAGGTACAACTACAACCATATTCAGTAGTTATGTCTTTCCCTGTGACCAATTCACCTTTACTTGTTCTCGATTTAATACCTTGGCCTTGTATTTAATGCCTCTTGTCGAAATGCTTCCTTTTCCTGTTCTAGAGAAACCAGTTCTACTATTTGTGGATGCTCCGTGGCATACATTTTTAGTTTCTTCTTCAAACTTTGAATCAAGTTTTCCTTTTCATCCAATGAGGATTTCACTCCTTGAGGGCCTTCAAATTCTAGCCTCTTGACCTAAGTTTGCCAAGCTCTGCTGGATTCCTTTTCTTGCCTCAACTACCCTTCCAACTTTATTGCATATGTTGACAACTTAGAATTCTTCATACTTAGACCCAAGTAATCAGAAAACATCATTTCACTGGTATTCCTGTGGAATTTGACTTTGTCTAGAGCACTGATGTTGTCATATTTTAGCTTGATCTCAGATACTTTGTCTTCATCTGCAACTGCTATATTAAATGTCCTATTCTCTATATCTCTTACTATGGACAGAGAAGACTTGTGCTGAGAAATATTTTCCACTTTCGGGACTAACTCTCTCATCTCACTCATAGCCATATTGCTTTTCTCAGCATATTGTTTTTCCAGATCCTCATTAGATTGATAAGCTGCTCCAGATGTCTTATCAAAGATGTGTTTTTTGCTGCTGAAAGTTCTTGAGATGCCTTCACTTTGGAGCTTGCTTCCCTTATCAACCTCTACAACACTGGTACCAATCTATACCATATCCATGTTCATTTGTTCTTTAGGCTCTTCCTCCTCTAGATCCACTATCTATGGGGATTGTGTGATCTTCATCTTCTTAGGGGCAGTCTGCTGATCACTGGTACCCAGGACCTCTGAATTGCTTCTCTTGTTGTAAACACTTACTTTGGGGACTTTAACTATCAACTTCTAAGGAGTTTGTTGTGATTGAGATTGTTGCAGAGTTGCCTCCACTTTTTGTGATTGAGTTGGTTGCAAAACTACTTCCATATCAACACATACTTCTAGATTTGCCAATTTGTCAAAACCCTCAACATGTTCATGCTCATAAGGGACCTGTTTTTTCATCAGTATTTTATTGGATATGATCTAATGTGGATCATATCTTATTTCCTGTAGCTGTGAAAATCCAAACTCCTTGAGCTTTGCTTGGACCTGAGATAAGCATGATCTAGTCTTGACAATGAAGGGTCCAATGATGAAAGGAAATTTGAGGTTGGAGGCCTTGTGTAATTTCAGGAAATGCTCTGTCTTTGATATGATTCTTTTCCTGATGAATTAAAGGGAAAATACTTTGGGTGTCATAAAAATAGGTAGAAGATAGGGGGATTCATGACAACCATAAACCCATATCACTGTTGAATGCATGAATAGTACCTTGTCCCCACTCTGTTTTCTAGATTTGGCTGTAAATAGATTCTCATGTCATCCAGGACTATTGGTAGGATGGTGTTGAAAGTCAAGCTGTAAAACCTGGACATGAATTTGTTGATGAAAATGAGATATGCGATCCTTTTACATTCATTTGATATGAATGTTTCTTCAGGAAACTCCCTCTTATTTGTCTCCAGGAAAATCTTCAACAAGTATGTGTAATATCTGAAATGTCTTCGTGATCAAAAATTCATTAGATGTTTGTAGATATTATCAGATATGAATTGATTGAAGATGATATGGACAGATGGAATAGACTCTGACTAAAAGAATGCCAATAGAAAACCCAACATGACCTCGACCACATTCTTGTCACTATCTAGACCTAAAATTTGACTCAGCAGGGAACAAACCCGTTGGACTTCAATAACCATGACACTAACACTCATTAGAAAGGAAAAACTTTCAGAAAGATGCTCTGGTTTGACAATTGTCTATAAGAATAGGTCTTTGACTTATAATGGACACTCCTTGTAAACCCTAATTATATTTTCTTCCTCGAATGGTTCAAACACTACGGAGAAGGAATTTGGTATGCCGATGGAACCTCAAATTGTCAGACTCTCTACCCTACATAAGACCTCGAACCCCTGTTTATTTACGACAAATTTCTCGTCCTGTGAATACTGCTATGTGCACCAACCTATGAATTCCAGGAAAGGGAACGTGACCTCAAAAATGTAAGGGAATATAGTGGCCTAGAATGCTTCAAGGAAGGGTATTTGCTTCCCTACATTATCAGACAGATTAGCTCTAGAAACACAGATGGGATAAATGGTGATTTCAGTTTCAAACACATCTAAATCTGTGTCAATTAGGGGACCTTCATTTGACATGGGGTCTTGCTCTGATACTGACATTATGATAGGGTCCATGGTGGTGATGAAAAACACCTGTAAACAAGCGGAAAATGAGTGAGCTTGGCGTACTGTTGAGCTTCAGTTTGAATGGAGTGGTCATGCCAACTTTCAACATTCCAGTATTTGAAAAATAATAAAATAAGTGAAAAGCGCCCCTTTTATATAATTTCCCGATTTCGGGGGCACAAGGAAGTGTTTTGGGGAAACCCACTTCTCGCCCCAAAATGCACCCGATGGTGCCACGTGGTCCTGACCCAAAACTGTGGTTTAATTTTCAGCCCGCTTTCGAGAATTATCTTCCGTGCAATTCCTCCCCCCGAAACAATCCTCGACCGTTGATCTCTCACGTTTGCGATTTGTGACCTAACATGTCCCATCAACTTAGCGCCTACCAGATATAGCCTCCTCCCGCCAGACTTGTCCTTGTCCTCTAGTTTGTCACGCCTCCACATCGGTTTAGCACATTGCTAAGTCTCGAAAATGTGATTTCGCACAATTTTTTTTTATGGTGATAAGAACTGGAAGAGTAACCATCCGGAGGAGTGTCTATGACTCATATTACTGGGATGAATCTTTGGGAAGCTAAAACCAAAATTTATGATGAGGAATCAAACATGTTCCATGTTCAAGGGAAACTCAACTAACACTTCCATTTCAAGAATAAACCAATGATGAAAAACCACCTCTTTTTTTGTGTTTTTTTTATCCTTCATGGTTTAATGAGCACGAAATAAGGATGCAAGTATGCTCGATATGTATATTTTTGGTGTCCTTTTACGATTCCTAAAAAGAGATAAAGTATACTCGTTTGAAGAGAACGGGTGGCTTAACAACATGCTCCTATGTTCCAAGCGCATGGAACTAACCTAAGAAAAATGAATGCAACTGGTACTAGGAAGTGAGATCCACTCTTAGAAGTCGTTCTCTCCATTTGTAGGTAGATTCAAAACAAAGGCCAAATAACACAAGAGGTGGATGGTCAAAGGATACTACAATAACGGTAAGAAGAATCTAATAAAAAAAAATACAGTGACAGGGTAAATGACGTGAGAAGTAAATTCCTAGGCGACCATTAAGAAACATGTGAATTTCAGGAAACCCCTCAGGATATGGCCATAATATTGATGAAGAGAGGAAGATGAGTCTCAACGTCAAGTCATAGTGGGGCTACAAGAGGGTTCCTAGGCCTATGGAAAATCGTAGCATGGGAACCAAATGGTAATCCAGGTGATAACTAGGGCACCCATGGAGAGTAGGCACTATTGAATAAGTTATGACGTGAAAAAATAAAGTGGCTAATATCGCAACCTGACAGGATCAAACCTAAGGAATGTAATGACAAAATGGGTAGTTAACAATGAAAATCATGGATGTAGGGAGAAACCTATCCCTATATGCTAGTTTTAAGAACGCGTACCTCAAGTTTAGTGGAATTTTCCATCTTCGTAAAAAAGTCCCTGTAATCTTGTCAACACATGTAAACTAGATTCCAGGGTCAAAACGCGTAGTGAAATAAAAAAAAAAGAAAATATTTTTGGATTTTTTGGATATAATATATGCAGAAAAATGAACACTCACACCACACACCTATGTACAAGTAACTATGAATATTTATTCTTTACACCAAGTAGAGCCCATTTCTAGGCTTAGGCCAAGGATATTTTTCATAATCGATGAAATCATGAGCCGATTTTGGCATCATATGGTGCACCATGCTGGGGCCATGCAACATATGAATGCATTTATGTGATTGAATTATCTAGGTGGATATTGGTGGCCACCCACCTATTCCACCTAGACCCACACCATTGTTTCTTTCAGTTTTTCAGTTTCCTTAATTGTAGCACAATTTACTATTTTTAGGAGTTTTTCGGGTCCTGAACTTCCAGAGCCATTTTGAGGCCCTAAACGATGTTTTTTGGGCATGAATGCCCCAATGAATATGAATCTATTCCAAACTCGATATTCACTATCAACAGTGTAGTCCTCGGATAGATATTTCTAATGATGTATCATGTGCATCAAACAAAGATAGTATGCCAAACTTATGACCCCGGGAAATTGATGTACCAATTTACCCCAACGGGACCCATATTTTGGCGTTTCATCTCCTAGGGTTAGGTTTTTTGGATGTTTAGGGTTTTCCATTGTTTCTCAATAATATATAGGCCTTCAAGCCTCATTGTAACACAGAGTTCATAGGCCAGTAGCTGCCACATCTCTTCTCAGAGATAAGCTACCAGTGCCCGAGCTATTTTATTTCCATTTTGTCTGTAAGCATATTTTAGTCATTTGTTGTTAATGGAATGAAGTTTTACTTCCGCTGCATATCTACGTTTATGTGTATTTATGTATTTCATTGTGTTCCTGCATAAATCCGTATCAATGGTATCAGAGCAGTCTACTCTTTCTTGATCCTTCTTTGCATGTCCCCAACGAGATCGGGGTATAAGGAGTTAGGGCTCGATCTAGTTGAACCGTTGCAAGCTTAGCCTCGCAAATCTCGATGGCCATCCATGGGAGAAGAAAAGAAAGATGAGGGAGCAGGATATCTTATCAAATTATTGCTCGAGGAGGCCCTCAAGAAACAAAGGAACATGATGATGGACAACTTTGCCCAGATCCTTCAACGATTGCCCATTGGCAGTGCATCTACACCCAACAACCACTCTGGAGGCACCACTCCTTTTAAGGTACAAGTAAACTTTGACATTCCCATATTTGAGGGATAAATAGATGCAGATGGTGTTGATAGATGGTTGAATCTGCTAGAAGGATATTTCTCAGTTCATGACTTTTTCGACTGAGAAAGGATTATTTTTGCACTCCTTAAAGCCGCCCCCCATGTCAAGGACTGGTGGGAAACCTACTGGGAGAAACAGAGTGAGGGGGAACCCTCTCTGTTCTCGGTCGTACCCACTTGGAATTATTTCTAAGACGCTATCAAGGAACAATATTATCCTGTGGGGAGCTATGAGGACAAATACATACAATGGACTACGTTGCGGCAACAAAGAGACCAAGATGTGCATGAGCTAACGAATCTGTTCCATACCTTATGCACAAAGTTGGGTATCAAAGATTCAGAGAAACATTTGGTGTTAACATACCACAATTGTCTTCATAGATACATTCAGGAAGAAATGGAGTTCCTCAACATCTCCTCTCTTGGTGTGACATGCCGATATGCTGCCAAGATTGAGTAGAAGTTCAAACAAAAGAAGCAAGACTTTGGGTTTGCGAATCAGAAGCAAGGGAAAGGTACCCTCAAACCACCGAACAAAGGACCAAGCCAAGGTAGGGTGGCCAGGCACAACCCGCCAAAGCTACAGGCAAAGAACAACATCACAAAGCCAAAAAAAGACATGGGGAAGTGGTGTGAGTTCCATAAGAGCACTACTCACAACACAAGAGAGTGTCGGGCCAAGCAGTCACTGGTATCCGAGTTGAAGGCTTCTAAATCAAATGCAGGCTTTGATTCTGAATCAGAACCCGACAAGGGGAATGATAGGGGGAAGTAGATTATCGATGTGAAGCCCAATGCCACCATTGTCACCACGAATATCCAGAATAAGGAACCAGAAGATCCATAGGAGGTGGAGCACCTCTTCCGTTCCTAGATGTGGGTAAAGGGTTCCCCGTTGCATTTCATTGTCGGCAGTGGGATCCAGAAGAACCTCATCTCTGTAGAGGTTGTGAAATGGCTGGGCTTGCCGACCAAAACACACCCACAACTATACACCATCGAGTGGCTGTACCAAGGATGGGACCTCCACATAAGCCAACAATGTCACCTTCCCTACAACATCAAGCCCTTCACGGATGAGGTATTATGTGACATTTCTCCTCATGATGTTTTGATGTATTATTAGGCCAACCATACTTGTGGAAGAGACATGCTGTGTATGAGTCCAGGCCTCGTGATGTTATTATTACTTTGGGAAATAAGCTGTATAGGATACCAGAAATAACACCGCCTACAACCATCTCTTTGGTCACTGCAAAACAATGCAGTAAGCTCATTGCCAAAACTAGGAAATTTGTTTTCCTGATGATCCACCCTCAGGGAAAGAAGAAGACTGTGGCCATGAACTCCAGATAGGGCCCCTCTACACGAAAACAACAGATGGATAAGGTCATGGAGGAGTACGAGGACATCTTCACCTCCCTTGTAGGGGTGCCTCTACACTGTCAGGTCAAGCACCCCATCGATCTGACCCCAGGTGCACCATTTCCCAATGGACCGATCTATCGACGCTCTGTTCTGGAGAATGATGAAATTAAGAGGCAGATTCATGAGCTATTGCAGAAAGGTCACATCTGACTGAGTTCATCACCCTATGGGATCCCGATCATGCTGGTGCAGAAGAAGGATGGGCCTTGCAGACTCTGTATTGACTATCAGTCATTGAACAAGATCACTGCCCGAAATAGGTACCCGATCCCACAGATTGATGACCTTCTGGACCAACTCAAAGGGGTGGAATATTTCAGCAAGATCGACTTGAAGTCTGGGTATCACCAGGTACCAATTGAACCCTCTAATGTGTGGAAGACTACCTTCAAATCCAAGGAGGGCCTTTTCGAATGGATGGTCATGCCTTTTGGGTTGAGGAATGTCCTTGCATCCTTCATAAGACTAATGGATGACATCTTGTGACCATTCACCAACTCATTTGTAGTGGTGTACTTGGATGACATTCTGATCTTCATCCAGACTTGGGAAGAGTACCTCCACCACATCCGACAAGTCCTACAAACACCGTGGCAACACAAGTTGTGTGCCAATTTGGAGAAGTGCACTTTTGGCATGACCCAGGTTTAGTATCTGGGATGCATTATTGATGAGTGGGGGGTGCATGTGGATCCAGCCAATATCCAAGTAATTTAGGATTGGCCAACCCCAACCACCCTAACAAAGCTCCGCAACTTTTTGGATCTTGCCAATTTCTACTGCAGGTTTGTGTTGGGATTCTCTCATATCACTTGGCCCTTGAGTCAAGTCACCAAGGGAGGAGCGAAAGAAAAATTCTTTTGGTCTAAATATCAATAGAAGGCGTTCGATGATTTGAAGCATAGTCTCTACTTTGCACCAGTGCTCAAAATACCAGACTTGCAACTACCATTTGAGATCGAGACAGATGCCTCTGACTATGCTATTGGGGAAGTCCTTACTCAACAGGGGCATCCAGTGGCATATCACAGTGAGACACTTTTCAACACAGTATGGAAGTATCCCACTTATGACAAGGAGATGTATTCCATTGTGCAGGTGATCCAAGTGGATATTGGTGGCCACCCAACTTCTCCAACTGGCCCAAAACATGTTTATGACAATTTTGGTAATTTACTATTTTTAGCAGTTTTTAACTTCCGGGGCCATTTTGAGGCCCTAAACGATGTTTTTTGAGAAAACGGGGAGCAACATGGATTGTACATCAATGTTTATCACCCAAAAGTTGTAGTTCTCGGATAGATCTTTCCAACGAGCTATCATATGCCTAAAACGGAGATTGTATGCAAAAGTTACGACCCCGGGAAGTTGATGCACCAACTTACCCAAACGGGGCCCACATGACTTTTGGCGCTTCATCTCCCAGGGTTAGGT
>ML791196.1:382669-415904 GCA_009831015.1 Picea engelmannii
TCTTCTCAGAGATAAGCTACCACCATTCTAGCGAGTCTTTCACTCTGTATTTTACAGTCTCTGTACATTTATTTCATTAATAGAAATCGTGTATTACTGTATATCTGTGACTCTTGTTATTTCCACTATATCTCTGTTATATTGTTATCTCTCTTGCAATATCTTTGTACATTTATTTATTATATCTCTGATCTCATTTCATGCCGAAAATAATCCGGATCATGCAGGCTTGTCGACAATGGAAGCATTACATTTTGGGAAAGGAAACAGTCATCCACACAAACCACCGACCCTTGAAGTTCATACAGACACAAGGGAAGTTGCAGAACGATCGCCATCAGAAGTGGTCCACATACCTAAAACAGTTTCATTTGAACATTAAGTACAAGAAAGGAAGCACCAATAATGTTGTAGACTGCCTCAGCCGACCCCCTATCATGGCGCTAACCACGGTGCTCAACTCTTGTGGGCATAAGACTTTCGATTGGCTGCTTCTCTACAAAAGTGATCCAGAATTTGACCACACATACAATACACTCTTGGAGGGTAAGCAAGTTCATAATTTTCACCTCCAGGATGCCTTTCTATGTCACCTGGGACATATTTGTGTTCCTTCAAGTGAGCGTGCCAAGATGATTTGGGAGGCGCACTATAGTCGGGTCACTGGGCATTTCAGGGTCGAGAAAATCATGGAAGTACTGCAAAAGTATTTCTATTGGCCAAACCTTCGACAAGATGTCGTGAAGTACATCAAGTCCTACACTTCTTGCGCCATTTCCAAACTGACCATCAAGAAGCAAGGCCTCTATACTCTGATGCCCACCCCCAGTCGACCTTGGGAATCCATCTCCATGGATTACATGTCAGGCCTTCCTTCTACTAAGCATGGAAATGACTGTGTTTTTTTGGTCGTCGACAGATTCTTGAAGATGTCCATTATGATAGCCTGCAAGAAGAATATCACAGCAGAAGCCATTGCTAAACTCTTCTTTGAGCGAGTGTGGGTACACTTTGGGATCCCACACTCTATCATCTCAGATTGGGATAGAAGGTTCCGTAGTACATTTTGGTCCAGCCTCTGGTCGATGCTCGACACCAAGCTCACCAAGTCCACAACTTTCCATCCGCAAATTGATGGCCAAACATAGGTTGTCAACCGGATGATTGTACACATTCTACGCATGCACAACTCAAAGAATCCACACACATGGGATGAGATCCTCCCCTATGTACAACACAGCTACAACCGAACTCTCCATAGCTCAACCAGCCACAACCCCTTTCAGGTAGGCTTGGGATTCCAGCCACTATGTCCCATTGATGTAGCCATGCCATTTGCGACTACTTAGGCAGATTCAACCCATGTCCAGTTTGAGGTTGACAAGGAAAACAAATTCATTGAGAACATTCAACACATTTTCCAATAGGTTCATGACATCTTGGACATAGCCAATGCTAAGTATAAGCAGCGGCATGATCAACATCGGTTTCCATAGAACTTCCATGTGGGCGACAAAGTGTGGCTACATTTGCAAAAGGAGCACCTCGCTGGACCCTACCGCAAGATTCGCCCGCTCCGATATGGGCCATACACCATCACCAAGGCTGTAGGGGACAATGCCTTTGAGCTCAGTATTCCACCATTCCTTGGTCTGCACCCAGTGTTAAATGTCGACCGCCTTCGGCCCTACTTTCCACCTCTACTGGACACATTCGACATGGCAGAACAACTCAGACCAATAGAGTTAAACCCGGATTGCATGGAACAAGCCACAACTGATTGGATTATGGACACATAGATTGAGAACACCTGCCAATAGAGGATCTAGCTATATCGAGTTGTCAAAGCAGGCCAACTCCTTCACTAGGGCAAGTGGCTCACCAAGGACTAAGTTCAACACAAGTTCCCTCATCTCATGAAGGAACTCAACGCAATGGGGACCATTGATTCCTAAGGGGGGAGGAATGATCCAGGTGGATATTGGTGGACACCCGCCTATTCCACTTGGACCCACACCATTATTTCTTTTGATTTTTTAGTTTCCTTAATTGTAGCACAATTTACTATTTTTAGCAGTTTTTCGGGTCTTGAACTTCTGGAGCCGTTTCGAGGCCCTAAACGACGTTTTTTGGGCATGAATGTCCCAACAAATATGACTTCATTTTGAACTCGATATTCATTGTCAGCAGTGTAGTCCTTGGATAGATATTTCTAACGATGTATCATGTGCGTCAAACAAAGATAGTATGCCAAAGTTACGACCCCAGGAAATTGATGTACTAATTTACCCCAACGGGGCCCATATTCTGGCGTTTCATCTCCTAGGGTTAGGTTTTTAGATGTTTGGGGTTTTCCATTGTTTCTCAATAATATATAGGCCTTCGAGCCTCATTGTAACACAGATTTCATAGGCCAGTAGCCTCCACATCTCTTCTCAGAGATAAGCTACCAACGCCCGAGCTATTTTATTTACATTTTGTCTGTAAGCATATTTCAGTCATTTGTTGTTATTGAAATGAAGTTTTACTTTCGTTGCATATTTGCGTTTATGTGTATTTCTGTATTTCATTGTGTTCCTGCATAAATCCGGATCATTGAAGATACTCATCATGAGTGGTTCCATGAGATATGGAAGCTTCTTGATGGTCTCCATTAAGACATGAAGGAAGTATGAAATGTGAACCTTTAAGGGAAGGGGAAACAAAGAATTCGATGGAAATTTCTGAAAAAAGATGACCAAGGAGAAAAAGGGTCAAGACCGGGAGGTCTAGTGGATTCCATAAAAAATGTCCCTAGTCTTGGCTCACGACTCATCATGTTAACTCTCATCTATTCTAAATCAATATAAGATGATCGATGCGTCATCTCATGCTTTGGATTTTCTATGGATTCCATGACTTACAGGATGGTCTCATCTGAAGGAAACACAATATATAGGAAATCATGTGAACTGGGAGAGTCAAAGACCCATGTAGGCAGAGTAGGATGATTACACTCCATATGAAGATGGATTTGTTGATCAATATCAGTGGATGTTGATGAGATCACCTAGGAGGAAATCATAGTTGTGGTCAGAGATATAGAAGCTCCATACGATTCAACATCCTTGGGGTGAGGTACCACCCAAGGGATCCATTGGTAAATGATGAAATCATGTTGATAGGAGCAATGTTAATAGCAGGAGGTGGTGGGGGAAGGGGGAATATTCCCATGAGTAAATAATATTTAAACATCCCCACACCCACACTCATATAATATTGTTGGGTATCACCGACAAAGAGTACATTAGACCCAACATTGGATCCAAGGTATGGGGTACAAAAATAAAATTGATCGATCATCACTATTTTCCATGAATGAGGGAAGCATAATACCCTAAATACTGATGAAACAAATGCAATCATCTCGTAGAACCAAGTGAATCCAAGTAACAAATTGTACTCAAGAGGTGCACCAATGACCTCTATAGCAACATAGACAATATTACCACCTAAATCGATGTGTAAGGTGATGATTATCCCATGGGGATGGAACATATGTCCATTGAATGCTTTCAAAAATTTGGAAAATGTGTTGAGCTTTGGAGATCCAAGGGCCTTCCAACAAGACATAAACATGATTCAAGTCCAGGCTCCTTCATCAACCATGGTTTAGAATATGTTTTCCCCCATTGATTGCGCTTTTATATGGAAGGGAAATTTATGGGAGAGCCTATGAGTAACCTAATCGAAATCAAATTTTATCAAAATCAACTCCGAGGGATCAACCCTTCCTATCATAGACAATAAGGCTTTCTGTTGTGCTGAGCAGATTTGGAGGACTTCGAGGGAAGACATGGAACAAGACGCCCGGGACAAGTCTTCCACAATACTATAGTTGTTGGTAGCCCATGTTTTTGTATTATGTGTCCTTTGTCGAAGAATGCCCTTTAGGGGGTGAAGCGGTGTGTCAATGGATGGATTCTCAATATGAAGAGGGCCACCCGTTGATTCACGAAAAACATGAGTAGTCTTGGGAGTGTCTTAGTTCTTGGATCAAGTCTATAAATTAGTCATTTTGTCACACATGAAAATGGAGGCATTCGAGGAAGACCCCTCATGGTGAGGGGTATCTTCCATGACCCCTTGCGAAGGGGAAGGATTTTTCACAACTATGTGTTGAGGTTGAGGGGGAAAAGGATGAGTTAAGACAACAAGCTATTGGGGGTCCTTTTGTTGTGCAAAATAACAATGGATTGCATCCTTTGTGGGACACTAATGAGTAGGGTGGTCCTCCCCACAAATTGTGCAGGGGAACTGACTCTTCTTTCTCTCTTTTGTGCCCCCCTCATAAGTGTTTGAGGCGGGAGCAATCCCTTTCTCAATATTGGAATTATTCTTCTTCTTTCCTCTAGGTTATTGAGGATTATTTAGTTGCATGGATTGCACCAAATTCACCTCATAGGTCTAAGTAGGGACCATGACATTTTTATAATTAGAACCAAAAAGTGGCGGGTGTGATGAAATAGACATGTGACCCATTTGGACTAATAACTAGTTCACAGTGACATGGGAAACAAAAAAAACCACACTGTCAGCATGGGGTCTTGGGTTTGGATTCTTAGGATCTATCAACAACCTAGGATCATGTGGGATAATGTCATAAAGAGTACTTGACTGAGAGTAGATCAAATATAAGTGTTGGGCACACATAATGAAATTCTCCTTTGTATTTTTGTAACAACCCTATTTCCCCCAACTTGTAATTAATCATTAATTAGGATTACCATGTTGTGGCATGGGAACAATGTAAATGTATTATTGTTCAATTTCCAAATAACTGACTATGGGGGTGAATCCTTGAAAGTACTAGACATGATATCACTAGAGGAAAGAATGTGAACATGATAAAAGAACAATTAATAAGAAAAGGACCGATGGTTGAACCCTCAACCACTCCCATGAATGGAAGCATGGTCTAGCTGCAGAAGGTAAGCCCGAAGTACCACAGGGTTCTACAAACCCAAAATGGACCCGGGTTTCCTTCTAACAGAAGGAACATGATAGGCGAGGTGTGTGTGCAAGGCACACAAGGGAATGTAAAGAGGAGAGTGGATAATGCGAAGGGATTCCAGCGGAGAGAACGAGTCGAAGGTCACGAGCTTGATGCAGAGAAATGATATGATAAACCTCATCGAGGCCGTGACAGAGAGGGAGATATCTGAGAGTATGCAGAGAACGAGACCCAAGTAGAAGGCCACAAGCTTGATGCCGAGGAAGCATTTGATAAACCTCACAGAAGATGCGAAAGAGAAAGGATCGATGAAAATTGGCATATCATGTCTTGGCACGGGGATGCCCAGAGTGCTAAGAATGAATGCCTCTGAGATTATGGTTGGGTGTAAGTACGAACACCCACAGTTAGTTAGTTGGCTACCACCTTTAATAGATAAGTAATCTTATATCCTGTGTATTTAAGTGGTAACTATGAATTAAAGTTGGATATCCTATGAATGTTGCAGGGATGGACATGTTTTCTTAATGGTTATACTATATCCCTTCAATTTTGCCTAATTGTGTATTTAAGAAAATAAGAAATTCTCTGGCATGTACATGTAAATGCTCGAGACCTATGGTGGATCAAGTTAAAATAAGTGAATTGTGAAATTGTTGACTTTGGGCATAGCCTCATGTGTGCATGTAGACACTCCCAATCGTTCCGAAGGAAGGGGTCGGTTAAGCTCAGGAGAGGTAGAGGATGTATGCACATAGTTTCTGTGAGGTGGACAGGGATCGAGAACACCCCCCTTAAGTCCTAGAGTTGATAAAGGAGCGAAAGAGGTGTGCAAAGGGTTTCTCTAAGCATTAAGTTCAGGAGAATTAGCACAAAATACCTAAGTACTTAAGGAGCTGACAAAACTCAGGTAGAATAGCGAGTTTCAAGCCCCGAAAGGAAAGATCCTTTTGTTTGAAAGATGAATGGATGAGATTAGTTCGGGAGGAGATGAAGTTCTTCACACTCATTGGATATGGAGAAGGAACACGGGATTTAACCCTTAGATCCCTTTGGATTTTGTGGGTTTGGCGAATTGAGCATATTCGTTGCATAGGAGGTGAATCTCCCGAAGTCCCGAATTTAATCTAGGTCGTAGATCTGAGGATGCCCATGAATTATCCCGACCGTCAGATCCACGATATAGTCAGCCTAATGTTGACCACTTCGGGAGGACAGAGGGTTGGTAAGACCAAAAACCCCGAAGTCTTGAAGTCCCAAAGTTGATGTGGACCATGGATCTAAGGATCCTTCAGGATCCCTCATGACCATTCGATCGTGGGGACATGTGTGTTACGTCGAGATAATGTGGGGGCCCATGTGTTGAGTGATGGTGTAGCCAGGTGTCCCTCTCAGAGTGGCACACACTAGGACCCAGGGGACCCTTGAACCAAAGTTATGAGCCGTATATCTCTGGGGTTACGTAGATACCCTCAAATCGTTAGATTGAGGCTATGTTTAGCCCAATTCTGATTGAATCTAGGAGAAAAGAGGTGCTTGCATCGCAAAACTCCCGAAGATCCAAAGAATATTTGAGTCATCCAAGCCAAAAGGATAGATGTCATTAGATCCTACACTCCAGAGAGAAGTCACTCTAGGAGAACCAAAGTGTGAAGGCATGAGGATTTTTGAAGGCCGTAGTCCTGAAGTCATCCTAGTCACTCGTTGGAAGGGACGCATGGCATAAGATCTATCATTTCGGAGGAACATCACTCCGAGAGAAAAGGGAATTTGTTGAACAATAAATATCAAAGGCTGGAGAGTCGGAGTTCATATGAGTCGTCCATCAGCTGAGGATAAGTGTCATCCGATATTCCATTTCACAAGATAGCCACTTCATAGGAAAGAGGGGTCGCACGAGTTGAGAAATCCCGAATCCCGAACTTCCTAAGTAAATCGTGATTGTTGATCTGAGAGGGACACACTTTAGCAGATCACGGAGTTTGACAGTGTGAACTCCGGGGGAAAGGAAGTGGAGTGTTGACTAGAAGTCGTCTAAAGCTCCAGAGGCAAGAAATCATCCTAGCCATCTATTGTTGGAAGACGTGGGGATTGGAGATTTACTCTGGGTGAAAGTTACTCTGGAGGAATTGAAGAATAAAGGCACAAGAACTCCTGAAGGCCGAAGCGTGAAGATTCCATTGGAATATGACACGTGGCGTGAGATTCATCACTTTAGAGGATTGGTACTCTGGAAGAAAGAACACAGAGGAGCGTTGACTGCAAGTCGCCCGAAGCGAGGAAAAGGATAGATATTGATGGTTGATCGAGGAAAAAACGTGGCACTCGATTTGTGACTCCGGGTATAGATTATTTCAAAGGAAATAGGTGTTTGGAGTGTTTGAAATTCCTGAACGCCGAAGTCTCGAAGTAGATCACAATCATCGATCATGAGGGACGTGTGGTGCTTGATCTGTAACTCCACGTGCAAAGTAATTTAGGGAGAAAAGAATCTAGAGCATTCGAAACTCCCGAATGCTGAAGTCCCAAAGTGAATCAGGGCTATCAAAATATCTGAGGACACGCGACGTCAGATTGTGAACTTAGGAGATTTTCCACTCTAGAGGATTCGCGTGGTGGTTGTCTTGGCGTCTGGTCATAGCCCATGGTCATATGCGAGTATAGATGGATGGAAGAACCTAAAGAACTTGGGAGAGGATATCTACCAACTCTGAGCTTGGTTCAGACAATGGAGACCGTGGCTAGAAAACTATGGAAGAGCATAATGGAATAAAGATCCTGAATGGGGGGTTTTATTTTCTTAAGAAGAACAAAATTTTTATGCCTCACCATGGGTGTGTTACAAATTGGTCTCAGAGCACGAAAACAAAACTTGGCCTGCTTGGTCTCATGCACGATTCGTATGAAAACATTTCTGGAGGAATTTAAGGGGTAGCACCCTATCTTACCGCATTCCTAAGAGGCTTAGAAAACCTCTACTGAAGAGAGGAATGAGATCCTTTACCATTTGGAAATTGGCACTGTATTCTGCCAATGTTCCCAAATAAAGAAGTTGACTTCACTGTGCAATTGTACGTGCTATTGTATAGTCATAGGATTTGGTTACCAAGGCTAAGATAAGCCTATGGAGAATATTACTGCCAAACATAAATCATTTGCATAAGTTCCTTGGGTAGAAGGCTGTAGATTTAAAATACAGTTGGGATTTTACCCAACGATCTTGAATCATGCTAGTCCGTGACAAAGGGAGCCTAACATTTCTTGGGAAATGATATCCGATCCTACATGAATGGGATTATGCTGAAGACCACTAATATTTAAACTAAAATAGAAATGTGAATGGATGGAAAGGATCTATAGCAGTAATGATTACTTCTTTAATGAAGGGTTAAACCTAGTATAGGTGTATAACCTCTCACGATCAAAGGAATGAGTCTGGTGACCATTCCCTGAAAAGGGAGAGCATGCGCAATTCTTAGGTTTCAAGTGGACTGTGAAACAAATTTTGTTTCTGGGTACATGAATTGTTGGACAAGTTTTTTCTAATCAAGATGATAAATGAAGATGTAGAAATATAGAGTGATTGAGTGAGAAATCACAACAACCTCCCTTTCTTGGTGGATATGAAACTAATCTTCCAAAGTTCTTAAGGGAGGAGGAGAGTGGCCTCCATCCCTGACTATTGTTGAACATAAGGAGTATCTTGACCTAAAGATACTCTGAATTTCTGAACTAGGATACTTAGTAAGTAATATAATTTGAGATTGCATTTGGGCTCTAAGAGAATAGTCCAGATGGTATTAGACAGTAAATTGTTAAAACTAAGATAAAATGGTTGACTAAATGTTGATCATGTATGTGGTAAAGGAAGTGTTGGGGCACTTCTTGAAGCCCAATGGGTCATATTGACATCTAGTGGTGGATGATAGCCATATAGATATAGTTGGAAGCTAGTTTGGCTGATTTTGTTACCTCAGGCATGGTTATAATTTCCCAGATTGTATTTATAAGTTGTGTAATGTTCTAGGGAGGTTGAGGTAATAGTGTTTTCTTGGTAGGTTTTATTGTATAAAAAGGGAACATAGTTATGACTATGTCTAATTCAACTTCCATGTGGATGTCGTGTAAATGAGCAAGGATGGTCTGTTTTCAGGATACGAGGCAAATGATTATACCTTGAGGATCACGTGAGAATGATTTTGACCAATCATGAGTTGACTAATTTTAGAATGTAGATGTATTTAGGCTGGGAAATATACCCATGGTAGATACACACATAATTTTTATTATGCATATGGTTAAGTACATCATGGATGTAAGTTAACAAAACCATAATATGTATGGATACATAATTTGGGTGAATCACAAAGATGCATGTTTATATCCCTATGGAAAATTTGGTAAACAACTAAAGCTAACTAAAGACCGAGGCAATCACAACTAGTGATGGATGTGCAATAAGGAAGTTTCATGCCGAGGGAGTTCCTATGGAAGAACTGTGTGAAAACTCTGTCAGGAGGTCAGAGTCACAACCTTAATAACGACTAAGAACTAAGAAGTAACCTACAAGCTTATATATATATATATATATAAAGATGAGCTAGGATGTGTCTGAAAATGTTTATTGTCTTAATATTATGCACAAAATTTTTGAAAGCTAGTTGTATGCCCCGTATACCCAAGTAGAGTATGATTCAGGAAGAAAACCCTTATCAAATCAGGATACTCAAGAACATGACAGAGGAGATGAATGCGAGCCGCTCATCGGAGGGAATATCAATCGTAGTTGTCAAATCAAATTTACAATCTATTGGAGTTAACGGATCAAACACCAGTCATTCGATTAGATCGATGGTTGGGGATCATTGTGGAGCGTGAAGGTGAAATTAATGGATGTGCTCGTTCATGGCCCTCAATCAACCAACGTCATTGATCTTGTCGGGGCGAAATATCAACAACCTCGATTAGACAAAGTTGGGAGAAATTTTTCTAGATTGGGCCCCTCAATCACTGTGAACCATCGATCGGTGAACAAAGATTGATGGTTGGGAATCATTGCGGAGCACGAAGGTGAAATTAACGGACGTGCTAGTTCATGACCCACAATCAACCAACTCCATTGATCTCGTTGGGGCGGAGAATCAAAGACCACGATTAAAAGAGTTGGGCAAGCACATTTTAGATTGAAGAGATTGAACTGTCCGATAAAGAGCAAACATATTGGGATTCCATAATCGCTGTGAACCACTGATCTATGAACAATTGGTGGGAGAACCTGCAAGGAACCCACACACTAATGTCGCATAAAACTCGTACTGTTATTGGGTTATGTGGTTGAGTTTAGCACATCGAAGCTTTGTATCAACCTAAATTCTTGGTCAAACACTTCTGTGTTGGAATTACTATTATTATTTGGAAAATCGTGTGGTTAAAATAGATTGAGGGCTAAGATCAACGACCCATGGTCATTGCGGAGATTGCATATGAACACAGGTTAACGTCGAGACCTGTACCCGTAATTTAAATTCAATATAGCATTGTTTTGAGTTTGGGATCCGATCGTAGATCGGATGTCTTTTATTCATTGCGGAGATCGGAAGGAGAATTAAACCGCGAGCTAGTTGAGGTTCCAAAATCCCTTGCAACCGTTGGATCTAGGGGAAGACATATCTACACCATTGAATTGAAGACACGGGTTTTAGTCAGGATCATAGCACCCAAACACGGGATATAAAAGGGTAATGCCTGAAAATAATAGAGCTGAGGTCACAACTCTCGGTCACATGGAGAGAAAATAGAGTTCCTCCGGGCCAGTCAAGGAAGATAGAGTTTAACACTCTGTGTTAGACTGTGGTCGCGAGGACTGAGTATAAGGGAATAAAGGTTCTCATAGCTAACACATTGTATGTAATTGCTTGAGGAAATGCATGTTTACATCAAAGGAGGACCTTTCGAAAATTTCACGTACATTATATGGATGTCAAAGGAATTCTTAATGGCATTCGTGTGAAACCTAGAGTTTCATGAATGATGATTTTAGGGATGTGATCGATTCAGAGCATAAAATATGGTTTTGCTAAAATAATAAATATGGACAAATAATCCATATGGTAATAAGTTGGTTGAATTCAAACACACCTTGGCAGGAGTGCCTAACCTGGAAAGTGATAACATGAAATCGATGCAAGGGTGCATTGTGTATGAATGTGGCCATGAATGTTGGCAGATTCATTAAATTCAATTGATATCTGAATTTCATTTTGAAAGGTTGATATACTGAACTGATAAATGTGTAAGGAATGAAATTTCCTTTTTCTTTGTATCATTGAATAGATAAAAGTTATTTGATTGTTAACACGCACAATTTAAGAATTGTTTGTGATAACGTTATAAAGGTGTAGTGAAAATGTATGTGCATGGGAAACTAACAATTTTTTTGGTTGAGAAAAGTTGACTTGCAGGAAGAAAGAGTCTTGGATATGGAAATGTTGTAAGCCCATAAGGAAGACTGATTACCTGCTGATCTAAACTACTACGGGGAGGAAATTCCCATGCTTATGAATTTGGTTTTGTGTGGAACATATATGAAAATAAATGAAGAAATTGGAAAATTTGTGGGTGACAGATTTGCAAGAAAATTCTGAATTTAGAATTTATGATGACGTCTCATGATTTTTTGTATACCTGTGATACAAGTGCGAAGAAAAGATCTGTCCAGAAAGGACATATGAAGGCCGTCAAGATGAAAAACATGAAAAATGGCTACTACTGAGCCATGAGAACCCTGTGGTAATCCATGATCGCCTGCAATATGTTGTGTTGAGGTAACATAAGATGGAGGGATGCCTTGGAAGAGAAATTATGAGGGACACCTCAACTGTAAGGCTCGATAAAGTCTTTGAGATTCTTCTTGTGTGAGAAAACCTATTGGAAAGGAAAGATGGATCGCCCAAAGAACTGTATAATAGAGAAGAGGATGCCTGAGCCTGGGCCTGGAGGGTGAGTGACCACAAGGAAGAGGAGACTCTGATAGTTATTGTAAACTATTGATTGGGATCATGCAGAAAATAGGTATGTCAAGGAAAAATAGTGAGCCTGGATAACAAGAAAACCATGTGGAAACAAATCCACAAACTGTGTAGATAAGTATTGTGCTATATTATGAATTTTTTCCTAGAAGTTTTATGCAACAATAATTTTTTTTCACATGAGACTATGATTAATGTTCTTGTTGTCCAAGAATTATTGAAGGCAGGTGATGAAGATTAAGAGTCTGAAAAAGGACCTGACTGAGAAAGAAGGTAAAGACTTATGAAGTGGATGATTGAGAAAGGCATGACAGGTGTTACTGAGAAATAACACTGAGGACGATGTTCCTTTTAAGGGGGAGGGAATTGTAACACCCCTATATCCCCCAACTTGTAACTAATCATTAATTAGGATTACCATGCTATGGCATGGGAACAATGTAAATGTATTACTATTCAATTTCCAAATAACTAACTGTGGGGGTGAAAGCCTTGAAAGTACTAGCCATGATATCACTAGAGTAAAGAATGTGAACACAATAAAAGAACAATTAATAAGAAAAGGACCGATGGTTTAATCCTCAACCACCCCCATGAATTGAAGCATGGTATAGCTACAGAAGGTCAGCCTGAAGTACCACAATGTCCTGAAGACCCAAAACAAACCTGGGCTTCCTTCTGATAGGAGGAACAAGATAGGGGGGCTGTGCATGCAAGGCACACAAGGGAATGAAAAGAGGAGAGTGGAGAATGCAAAGGGATTCCATCAGAGAGAACAAGTAGAATGGAACGATCTTGATGTGGAGAAAGAATCTAATAAACCTCGTCGAGGCCATGACATAGAGGGAGATCTATGAAAGTATGCAGAGAACAAGAACTGAGTAGAAGGCCACAATATTGATGCTGAGGAGGCATATGATAAACCTCGCAGAAGATGCAAAAGAGAAAGGATCGATGAGAATTGTAATAAATTCCCTGGTGATATCATGGATTGGCACAGGGGTGTCCAGAGCGCTAAGAATGAATGCCTCTGATCCTATGTTTTGGTGGAAGGAAGAACACCCACAATTAGTTAGTTAGATACCACTTGTAATAGATAAGTAATCTTATATCCTGTGTATTTAAGTGGTAACTGTGAATTAAAGTTGGATATCCTATGATTGTTGCAGGGATGGATATGTTTGTTTAATGGTTATATTGTATCCCTTCAATTCTGCCTAATTGTGTATTTAAGAAAATAAGAAATTTTCTGGCTTGTACATGTAAATGCCTGAGCCCTGTGGTGGCTCAAGTTAAAATAAGTGAACTGTGAAATTGTTGACTTTGGGCATAGCCTCACGTGTGCATGCTGACACTCCCAATCATTCTGAAGGAAGGGGTCGGTTAAGCTCAGGAGAGGTAGTGAATGTATGCATAGAGTCTCTGCGAGACGAGAAGAGATCAAGAACCCCCACTTAAGTCCTAGAGTTGATAAAGGAGCGCAAAAGGTGTGAGAAGGATTTCTCTAAGAGTTAAGTTAAGGAGAATTAGCACAAAATACCTAAGTACTTAAGGAGATGAAAAAAATTAGGTAGAATAACGAGTTTCAACCCCCGACAGGAAATATCCTTTCGTTTGAAAGACAAATGGATTAGATTAGTTTGGGATGAGCTGAAGTTCTTCACGATCATCAAATCTGGAGAAGGAACTAATTGAGCATATTCATCACACAAGAGGTGAATCTCCCAAATTCTTGAATTTAATTTGGGCTGTAGATCTAAGGATGAGGGGGAATTATCTCGACCATTGGATCCACGATATACTCAACTAGATATTGACCATTTCGGGAGGACAAAGGGTTGGTAACACCAAAACCCCCGAAGTCACGAAGTTTATGTAGACCGTGGATCTAAGGATCCTTCAGGATCCCTCACAACCGTTCGATCGTGGGGATGCATGTGTTAAATCGAGATCATGTGGGTGCTCATGTGTTAAGTGATGACGTTGCCAGGTGTCCCTCTTGGAGTGGCACACACTGGGACCCAAGGGACCCTTGAATGGAAGTTACAAGCCATAGATCTTTGGGGTCGCCTAGATACCCTCGAACCGTCAGATTGAGGCTGTGGTCATCCCGATGTTGACCAAATCTGGGAGAAAAGAGGGGCTTGCATCGAAAAACTCCCAAAGAGTTGAAGAGCCAAATCATATCTGATCCGTCCAAGCCAAAAAGACATGTGTCTTCAGATCCTTCACTCTAGAGAGAAGTCACTCTGGGAGAACTGAAGTGTGAAGGCACAAGGATTTCTGAAGGCTGGAGTCTTGAAGTCATCCTAGCTTTCCGTTGGAAGGGACGCGTGGCAAAAGATATGCCATTTTGGAGGAACACCACTCTGAGAGAGAAGGGAATGTGTTGAACAAGAACTCCTGAATGCTGGAGAGCCAGAGTTCATCTGAGTTGTCCGTCAGTTGAGGACATGTGTCATCTGATCTTCCATTTCAGAAGATAGCCACTTTAGAGGAAAGTGGGATCGCACGAGTTGAGAACTTCTGAAGCATGAATTTCCGAAGTAAATGGTGATCGTCGATTTGAGAGGGACACGCTGTTGGGTATGTGTTATATTCTTTGCATGTGTGTGTGTGTGGGTGCGTCAGATACGACAACTGCGTCTGACGATTTTGCTATTTTTAGCTGATTTGTAAATTAATCCCGGATTAAGGGATTAGGGTTTTGGTATCTACGGAATACCTAAAAACATTGTATATATTGTATGGTGAATGGTGAAATTCGATATAATGAAAATAAGAAAGGTTTTCCCGGTTGAGGGTTTTTGGTAAAAATCTCTGTGTATTCTGTGTATGAGCCATTGATTATTTCTGTATTGCTTAAGAATCTATATGCATTGCTTTACTTCGCAGGTTTAAAACTTACACACGCATTAACAGATTGCGAAGTCTGGTAGTGAGAAATATGGGGGAAAGGAAGTGGAGTGGTGATTAGAAGTCATCTAAAGCTCCAAAGGTAACTTTAATTACTCCAGGTGAAAGTTACTCCGGAGGAATTAAAGAATAAAGGCACAAGAAATCCTGAAGGTTGGAGTGTCAGAGCTCATCAGAACCATCCATTAGAATAGGACGCATGGCGTGATATCTGTCACTTCGGAGGATTGGTACTCTAGAAGAAATAACATGGAGGAGTGTTGACTGCAAGTCACCTGAAGCGAGGAAAAGGAAAACATGTGGCGCTCGATCTGTGACTCTGGGTACAGAGCACTTCGGAGGAAAGAGGTGTTTGGAGTGTTTGAAACTCTTGAATGTTGAAGTCCCAAAGTAGATCACAATCGTCAATCATGAGGGATGCGTGGTGCTCAATCTGTAACTCCAAGTATAATGTACTTCAGGGAGAAAAGAATTTGGAGCATTTGAAACTCTTGAACGTTGAAGTCCCAAAGTGAATCAGGGTCGTCAAAATATTTGAGGACACATAGCGTCAGATTGTGAACTTTGGAGATTTGCCACTCCGGAGGATTCAAACAGTGGTTGTCTTGGTGTCTGGTCATATCTCGCAGTCATATGTGAGTATAGAAGGATGGAAGAACCCAAATAACTTGGAAGAGGATATCTGCCATCTCTGAGCTCAGTTCGGAGCATGGAGACCATGGATGGAAAGCTTCGAAAGAGAAGAATGGAATAGAGACCCTGAATGGGGGTTTTGATTTTCTTAAGAAGAACAAAATTTTGACTCCTCACCATGGGTGTGTTACAATCCTCCTTGACCATAGCTACATACTTGGAAATCATTGAAAGGAGGGATTTGGTGAACCACTCCATCAAGAACTTATATGAGATCTGGTTTTTTATCATCCTACACCTTTGTCTCCACTCATGTATATGATAAAAAATGTGGGTGGTGGTATCTTGACGTAGGGATGTCAAGATATTTGTTCCTATCTCGTACCAAATGGGTAGTTGGTAATGCGTTAGAAACACCATTGCCAAGTCATTGAATATTTTAAAGGAATCACCTTGTAACTCAATATACCACTTGGCGTCACTTCTGGTCATGGATCTTTAGAAATATAATAACCTCACACTATCATCCATCAAGGAATTGGATGAGCACCACAAGTGATACATCATGTTGTGTGCAGAGGGGCCTTCTCTCGACTTTCCATCAAATTTTGGAATGTATGATAGTAGCTTGGAGAGCATAATCAACCATGAAGGGTTGTGGGAAATAAGTCATTTTTCAATTGTGACAAATTAGGTAAGTATAACGTCATGAGGAAGGGAAATGGAATATGAAAAAATGAATACTGGGAGGGATATGAAGTCTCTGTTGTCCCAGATGAACCTTGAGGTCCCCCTACGTTCATAGTACTGGAGGTATGTGGTGTTCCTGAAGAGTGAGTGCGACCCCCAGGGATGGTGGAACTTCTAGTAGTGTGACTGCTACCTAGAATAGATGTTCCCCCTAGGGTATTTCCCCTAGGGAAAAGTTTATACCCTACAAGAAAAATGTTCCCGAAATCAGTCTCAGGGAAAATATCCCTAGGACTTGAGGTATTAACAAAGGGAAATCCTCTCCACTATGAAAATCCCCGCCCCCAAGGGAAATTCCCTTGGTGAAAGGTGTGATAACCCATGGGAAGTTAAATCATATGGACATACTAGTCACCCCATATTGACTAGGGACAACCCAAAAATCACTAGGAATGTTCCATCCAAAAGGTATACCAACACCTGACGATGTCGGGCTAGTCATAGGAATGGTGGAGGTGGAAGGAGATCCACCCATCATGTTGAAACCAAGGATCCCCCCTCCCCACTACAAGAGGATCCAAACATGGGCATAAAAATGGATGGGATGAGAATATAAATGCTAGGTAAACTAATAAATGTAAAATTAGAGACATCTGGTGTCCCCTAGATCAAGGGACCGACATAAAAAGGCATAGATGGTGTAAGTCCAATGGTGCTCAAGGATGGTAGTGTGGACATCATTGGGATTCCCCTAGTCCCACTTGAAAATGGGCTTGATGGATCAGCTACAATAGAAGAAACACTTGGTCCTAACATGGTGTGAGGATCACTAAACAAAGAAAAAGGTGCACTAAAATTTTTTCGTTACTTGGATGAGTAGGGGGGACACATAATCAATCAAAGGTAGGTTAAATTTTGGTGGAGGAATTTTGTCGACCACTTCAACCAAACCAATCTCCTCAAACTAAATATAAGACTCTTTGAATTCTTGGTCACCTATCTCACACTACTTGAGAGGTGGTTGTACCTCCATGATGGGCTCTAGTCCTCATAATCAATGGGACCAATGTGGTAATGCAACCAAAGTGAAAATAATATGTGTAAATCCAACACAATTCAACCTAAGGCTGTTTTATAATTTGAATCAAAGAGCACACCCATATTAGATATAGGATAACAACAAGAAAACCAATGGATCAAGGGGCCTTCCAAAAACAAACCCTCTAGGAAAGATGAATTCCCCACAAGATTGGATAACAGAGGTATGATGAGTAGTTACAATGATCCATGTGAAACAACCCTGACTGGTACACACACCCTTTATTAAGGCGGACACCCTCTAGGGGAATTGAGACCATGAAAAAATGTCTACCCTAGGTACTATAAGCATGTCCCACCTATAGTCACCTTTATTGGATCCCTAGGAATGGTCACTAATGCTACCACCTCACAATCAATGTTTGGGTGAATAGTCGCAAGTCCGACCACATGTAAGGGTAGGGTAATTGTTCCTGAAGATTCGAAGGAATTACCTCACACATAGGCATGGAACCAACAAAACCCCAATATACATAGTAATCATAATGATACCACAAACACCAAACCAATAATAGAGGGGTAATCTCCCTAATTTCCCCGATGCGACCTCATGGTTAATTCTTGTGTTAGAGGAGTTTCTCAATACACTGGTTGCAACAATGGATTTTACCCTCGGTAACGACTTCTAGGTTTCGTTTTAGTGGCCTTGGAGAGTTTAATCTCCAATCCTATTCCAAGGCCCCAATCCTATCTAATGTTGTTTCATTAAAAAATAAAATTTCTAAAATATTTTAGATTACGTAATTCTTTTTATGGATATTTTTTATGTCACAGGGAAATGAATGAAACCTTTATGGTGTTGATGACTCTTGAACCAACCAAGACATGCAAAGATTCCAATGCAATTTGTTCACTTAAATGAATTCTAGCTAGGGGAGGGAAAGAGACTTTTTCCTTTTCTTTATAAACTTCACAACACAATCCTTAAACACCAAGCAACCATACACACAATCCAGATCCACAATTCTTAAAATAATTCAAATCAAACACTTCACTAATGCTCTTTTCTTCTAATGCTTCGAAAGATTGTATACATGCGATTTGTTTTTTTAAATTTTCCAAATGTAATGCAAAATATTCTTAATCTAATCAAGAACTCAATATGCAACTAGAAAACTCACAAATAAACAAGCAAAGGGTAGTGTGATATTGGTAGTGATGCCCCTGACACACTCCAATGTCTACACGAGATATAAACCCAAAACTCACTTAACTGAATGGATCTAGTATTGAACAATACTCACAAGAGGACAAACCAAATGCAATGAGTATCAAACACTACCAAATTTGTTCAGATCTATTGGGATCACTTCTCGATCTTCAATGGATCACTAAACAATAAACAAACTTAACCATGAAATCCAAACAAGCCACACAAACACAATCCAAAAAAAAATTGAAGGAAAATTGTGTGACAACAAGACTCAATCAGAGGAAAGATATTAAAAATACAGATCAATTAGATACCTCTGAGATCAGACAACCATGTCTAATCTCAAAATTCAAATAATTTTTTAGTTCTCCCCGTTGACAGGGATCATCGCACTGCAACAAAAAATGCATCACATGACAATAATAGTTCAATAATAAATTACTAGAGAACATTTTCTCTTTTGAAAAGAAAGATCTGTCTTAGATCTATCAGATCTAAGAGATCCACACTCTGACAAAGAAACATGAAAGACATAAACTAAATCACATACATAAAACATAGGCTAAATGAAAAGGAACTTTAAACTATATAAGAATCAAATATTCTTCCTCAGTGGAGTTGCTAGTTCTATTATGGAGAAATCCCATTAGTATGGTGAGTTATATGTCCCCAAGATATGCCTATTGATCCTAGACAAGCAGTGGGGATATACTTCTAATGGTTTCCTTATACATAAACAAGTAATTCCATTTTATACCAAGAGCGGAGAGAATGGCATACCTTGCTACCAAAGGTTGTCCTTGTATGTCCTGGATGTTGTAGATCTTTAGTTCTATCTCCAACTCTTGCAACCTGCCTCCTGCACATAAGTGACAAACAAACACCAATATTTTTCTTCTCCTATGGTTAGAAATCACTAATCCAATTTTGATATATTATGTTCTATTGATTACAAGATTATATCTAAACATTTGCAAATAATATATAGACATATTTAGGGGAAAACCAACTAATCTATTATTTAAAATGCAGGAAATACATCAATCATCATACCTTTGACGTGGATGCATTCCCATTTTCTCCTTGCTCCTTGATCCTCCTCAACTTATCAATCAAACTAGGAAATTTGATTGTGGCTATTGTGAATGGAGAAACGCCTTTGTATTTGGACAACATAACTCTGCAAATGATTCTTCCCCTTGATCAAGACTTTCCTTCTTTATATATATCCTTGGATGAGGCTTAAGAGAGCTTCTAGATCTCCTAGATATCAATGGATATTCGAATGATATGAGTTCCTAGGCTCATTCCATGAAAATACAACTCATCCCTTGCTTACCTCTTTGTAACTCAACAAATATAGAAGGTTGCAGGGGTCATCGCTTGTTGCACTATATATGACCAATGATTATCGTCACTTGTTGTCTCATGCATGTCCTCCCGATGACCCTAAAAAATATCTGAAGTCGTGAGCTAGATATGTGTCTTGGATTTCATCTTCTATCGGATTCCCTTCTGGCCCTATAGGGTGGAAATTAAGGCTATAACAACAAGATACATGAAAAATATTATGAATGCGAGAATAAAGAAAATATAACTCATACACCTCTTATCTAATATTGCAAATAATATTGAAAGGTCCATAAATTTTTTGAGCTAATTTCTTGTTCTTCTTTTTCTTAAGTGTGAATTTCTTATAAGGTTGTAGTCTCAAAATGATCTGAAAATAGAAGGCTGACTTGTTATGCTATGCAAGCACCCCTACTTCATTAAAATAAACTTTACAGGACCTTGCTTCATGTGTATAAATATGCAATATAAACTTATGTGTTAAGTTTTATGCTTCTTCTTATAAATGCTTATGTGTGAGCAAATGTTATTGTAAATGGTTAAACATGTGCTTTAAATGAAATCACAGCAACATAACTTGCAGCAAATAAACCATCAAACTCAGAACAATCACAACATGATAAAGGAGTTCACCCCCCTCCGGGCTACACCTCCTTGAGCCTCCATAATGGAATTGGCTCTCTGGGATTAATTAGTCAAAAGTTATTTTACAAGCTTCTGCTCAACTCAAATGGAAAAATAGACTGCACCATTGAGATCAGAACACATAAAAACCCTAAAAATGACTAATACAACTCTGAAAACGGATCATGGCTCATCCGGGCATGACCTCTTCTACATGTGGCCATAAGCTTCCATGAGATTCTCTTTGGAAAAAACCCTTGTAAAAGTCCTCAACAGCCTCTGAAACCTGTCCCAATGTGTCAAGAGCATATAGATTAGCCAAAAATGATTATTCAATCACAGAAAACAAATATAGGCTCACCAAACCATGTCCTCCATCAAAGAGGGCTTCAAGTTCCCTGGAGCTTCCTGAAACTTCAATGGTGAAAAACTTGCTGAAGAAGTCTTCAAATGGCTGTGAAAATGGCACCAATGGATCCAGCATGTCCCAAAACCCCTAGCTGGGCTTTTACGACACCTCAAACGGCCAAACGATGAAGAAGTTAGGCCTCCTCCATCTTTCTCCTTCAAGCTTTCTGAAACTGGTTCGCCAAAACGCACCTCTGTGTGCATGAACCAAGAACACGCTCCAAAACGTGCGTTAAAACCTGGCACCGGGCGCAACCGCGCTAACGGTGCAAACCGTAGAATGGTTAGGGTGCCTCCAGCCCCGAACCGCCTCGCTCTCGGGCACATGAGGTCCTCCATATGACCACGCGCTCAAAATAAAAAGGGCCAACGGTTTGTGGGCAAATAAGACCACGCCAGATGGCGGGTCATTTGAACCGTTCAAACCAAATTTTAACCGCGCCCAATGGTCATATGGTAATAGCGCAAAACCGTGGGTCAAACAAACCCCACGCACCATTTTTGAAACCCGCGCAATATTATACATTGACATAACCATGTATACATATATGGTATAAACTTTGGTTTATATATAACACACAATACAATGCAATGAAATGCGCACGCGCCCTTTGGGTGGTATTAAATGTGGCATGGTCAGTCATATCATATAGCAAACACGCGACCACGGGCCGGGGCTTGGCCCCGGCCCGACCCCCCCGCCTGATATACCATATGCTAAACATAAATAAAATGTTTCCCATAGTAATATCAAGCAACAAATGGTGGCCTATTGGCCGGGCGGGTGTGCGAAGTTGTTACAATGGGGGGAGGTCTGGGGGTCGAACCCCACGGACCCCAACAAACTTTTATACAACCAAATTAACCAAAAATGAGGGGGACACATGGCGCCCTCTGATTGGGCCACGTGTCCTCATACCATTTGCCCAAAATCTGACACGTGTCACAATCCAATTCGCCGACAACCAACCATTAAACGCATGCCACATCATCTCCACACATGCTGCTGACGTCGTCCGACACGCAGGATGTTGACGTCATCATGTGCCACGTGTCACCCTTCCAGTGGTGACACGTGTCACCTCAGGATTGGCCAAATCGTACGCTGAAAAGTCCAAAAATGCATGACACGTGGCATCACCTGGAGCCACCATGTGTCCTGTATGGACATGCCACGTATGCTGTACGGACATGCCACGTGTCCTGTACGGACTGTACGGACAGGTACAGTCAACATCAAATTTTTGCCTGTTTGGGTCGGCGAATAGATTGCGATAACTTCTCCATACGGACTCCGTTTGCGAAAGTAAATATACTGCCGGAATCAGGAAGACGAGACAGACGCAATGGAACTATTTTCATCGCATTCCGAGCACTTTGAAAATTGAGCAAATTTTTGCCCCCTGGTCCAGATTTTGATCACACCTTTCCACTGAAAGGCTTTTGGACCCACAAAATCTTATCTGTCTGCTTTCAAGTTATATCAAAATATTTTCGACAATCCTCTGATCATTTTGACATGCCGTGCACTGCAACTGGCTATGTCCTTCAACCACTGCTCTCTGGCTGCTGCTGACCCACTGCTCTCTCTGTGCTTGGAAGACTGCCCACCTTCCCACTGAGAATCAAGTCCCTCTCTCGAACTCTTTGGCGTCAACAAAATCAACTCTCCAATGGCTGCAAAAACCTTCCTGCGACATCTTATCACAAGCCAAGAAAACCATCAATCTTGAAAACAAATTAGACAAGATTGAAAATGATGCCAACAAAATCTTTTGTTCTTCAAACAAACTGTCGCATCTCGTACTTTATCAAAGAACATGGCATTTTATTGCATCTCGATGTACTCAAAATCAACTTATAAATCAACAAACATCATCGACTGAACACAAGTCGAACACGATCGACACAACATAGTCGTCAGAAAATCATCAACACCAGTCGAGACTTATTGAAACATCAACCTTCCCAAACTGACAAGTCGATAAACATGATACATAATCATGTAACAATCATGAATCACTCATGATGAACCATCACCAGGTTCACTGCTTACACATACATAAAAACAAATGCATGTTCATGACTCTTCAACTCTCCTTCCAATACAAACATAAGTACAACCCCAAAACATATGGGTACTTAAGAGTTGAATAAAAAAAATGGCTGCAACTTATCATGCTTCCCATAAATGGACACATAACACTGAAAAGTGCATTTACAATAGAAAAACGCAAGTGCTACTTGCTTAAGAAATCCAACCATTTCTTACCAAGCCAACTCAACGGTGAATTTTTCTGCTGAACATCGTCCTCTTGTGAATCATCTGGACTCACATCAATGATGGAATCTCCTCTTCCATTCTTGTCAAACTCTTTATCCAACTGCTTCCTGTGCTGTGGACGAATAGTTGGATGCAACGTCCAACATTGGTCAATGAGATGACCCCGCTTCTGAAAATGAGTGAAAATCTTTTGCATCCTCCTTTCACGCTGCCTTTGCTTATCAAGTTTCCTGAAATTGGCCAATCTTTTCCAACACTTGGAAACATGATGGTTATACAAACCACAATACGTACATGTATACTTTCTTCCAGTTTTACATACAAAGTTATTATGCTTAACATAATAAAATGCAACTGAATGATAAGCGGAATTATACCTGGAACATTCACCGGTATTGCCTCTTTGAGGAGGTGAATCTGAAGAGTTACAAGCTCTTCTTTGAAGAACATCAACAATATTCTTGTCTTCATCACTGTCACAACTCTCACATTTGCATTCATCCTGAACACAAGCCTTTCATGCTGAAGGGATTGAACTTTCAACAAAAGTTCTCGAACTTTCACCTTTAAAGCCTTCTTGAGGAGGTGAACTTGAAACAAAGTTTATGCTTGGAACTTTTTCCTTTGTCTCCTCGACTTTGGAATTTGATCCATCTTGGCGTTCATATCCAAGACCACAATACCTGGGTCTTTCTTCAACAACAATAGGCTTAACAATGCCTTGTGCATGCTTACCCAAACCTTTACCTTCATAGCCCATTTTAAACATCAACTTGGACCCAATTCCTCTTGTGTGACTCTCAAAACCACCAAAACATTCATCTTTAGAGGAATTAGAAGATAAACTAACACTGCATACCTTATGTTCATGCATGTACTTGGTAAGGGTTTCCTTTGCCTCATGGAGTTGAATCTCCATCTCATACAACCTTTGCAAAAGATGGTCTTTCTCCTGCTTCATAGCCATCAACTGCTCTTCAAGGGAAATGTTCTTATTCCTGTCTTCATACATCTCTCTCAACAAATCTCTCATAGTTATCAACTCTTCTTTAGATAATGAAAATGTATGAGAACTATCAATGCTTGAAGCTTCTGCCATCCTTGCAAGATATCAAACTTCAACACAAAACTTGCACAATACCAACAGCTAAATCTCAAGCTATCAATGGCAAACACATGAGCAAAACAAACTATGCTCTGATACCACCTGATCTGAAAATAGAAGACTGACTTGTTATGCTATGCAAGCACCCCTACTTCATTAAAATAAACTTTACAGGACCTTGCTTCATGTGTATAAATATGCAATATAAACTTATGTGTTAAGTTTTATGCTTCTTCTTGTAAATGCTTATGTGTGAGCAAATGTTCTTGTAAATGGTTAAACATGTGCTTTAAATGAAATCACAGCAACACAAATTGCAGCAACCAAACCATCAAACTCAGAACAATCACAACATGATAAAGGAGTTCACCCCCCTCCGGGCTACATCTCCTTGAGCCTCCATAATGGACTTGGCTCTCTGGGATTAATTAGTCAAAAGTTCTTTTACAAGATGCTTCTCAACTCAAATGGAAAAAGAGACTGCACCATTGAGATTAGAACACATAAAAACCCCAAAAATTACTAATACAACTCTGAAAACGGATCATGGCTCATCCGGGCATGACCTCTTCTACATGTGGCCATAAAATTCCATGAGACTCTCTTTGGAAAATACCCCTGTAAAAGTCCTCAAAAACCTATGAAACCTGTCCCAATGTGTCCAGAGCATATCGATTAGCCAAAAATGATTATTCAATCACAGAAAACAAATATAGGCTCACCAAACCATGTCCTCCATCAAAGAGGGCTTCAAGTTCCCTGGAGCTTCCTGAAACTTCAATGGTGAAAAACTTGCTGAAGAAGTCTTCAAATGGCTATGAAAATGGCACCAATGGATCCAAGATGTCCCAAAACCCCTAGCTGGGATTTTACGGCACCTCAAACGACCAAACAATGAAGAAGTTAGGCCTCCTCCATCTTTCTCCTTCAAGCTTTCTGAAACTGGTTCGCCAAAACACACCTCTGTGTGCATGAACCAAGAACACGCTCCAAAACACAAGTTAAAACCTGGCACCGGGCGCAACCGCGCCAATGGTGCAAACCGTAGAACGGTTAGGGCGCCTCCAGCCCCTAACCGCCTCGCTCTCGGGCACATGAGGTCCTCCATATGACCACGCGCTCAAAATAAAAAGGGCCAACGGTTTGTGGGCAAATAAGACCACGCCACATGGCGGGTCGTTTGAACCGTTCAAACCAAATTTTAACCATGCCCAACGGTCATATGTTAATAGCGCAAAACCGTGGGTCAAACAAACCCCACGCACCATTTTTGAAACCCGCGCAATATTATACATTGACATAACCGTGTATACATATATGGTATAAAATTTGGTTTATATATAACACACAATACAATGCCATGAAATGCGCGCGCGCCCTTTGGGTGGTATTAAATGTGGCATGGTCATATCATATAGCAAACACGCGACCATGGGCCGGGGCTTGGCCCCGGCCCGACCCCCCCGCCCGATATACCATATGCTAAACATAAATAAAATGTTTCCCATAGTAATATCAAGCAACAAATGGTGGCCTATTGGCCGGGCGAGCGTGCGAAGTTGTTACAATGGGGGGAGGTCCGGGGGTCGAACCCCACGGACCCCAACAAACTTTTATACAACCAAATTAACCAAAAATGAGGGGGACACGTGGCGCCCTCTGATTGGGCCACGTGTCCTCATACCATTTGCCCAAAATCTGACATGTGTCACAATCCAATTCACCGGCAACCAACCATTAAATGCGTGCCACATCATCGCCACACGTGCTTCTGACGTCGTCCGACACACAGGATGCTGACGTCATCATGTGCCACGTGTCACCCTTCCAGTGGTGACACGTGGCACCTCAGGATTGGCCAAATCGTATGCTGAAAAGTCCAAAAATGCATGACAAATGGCATCACCTGGAGCCACCACGTGTCCTGTACAGACATGCCACGTATGCTGTACGAACATGCCACGTGTCCTGTACGGACTGTACGGACAGGTACAGTCAGCATCAAATTTTTTCCTATTTGGCTCGGCGAACAGATTGCGATAACTTCTCCATACGGACTCCGTTTGCGAAAGTAAATATACCGTCGGAATCAGGAAGACAAGACAAACGCAATGGAACTATTTTCATCGCATTCCGAGCACTTTGAAAATTGAGCAAATTTTTGCCCCCTGGTCCAGATTTTGATCACAAAAATACCCAATAACCCTCCTCAAATTTTCTTTCACTTTGATGTTGATCTGCTTATTGTTTCATCCTATTTTGCACCATTTGAAGGTTTTCCATAATATTTTTCAAAGTTTCATTAGTATTCTCAATATGTGATTCTATTGCAGGTACCTTTGACTTATTTTTCAAAAACGTATGAGATACTAGGAGTTGGATATCCATAAAGGTGTTGAAATATTGAGTTGGTTGTCATTGATGTCAACCCTTGAAGTAAGTCCGATATAAAATTCTAGTAGCCCCAACGGTATGGTCATGGAAGCCACAATTGATCGAGGAATAAAGACATGAAGGTCAGTGTATTTGCAAGTAAGACTATCATAGATGGAACACGTCATGTTGTTTCCGATGATAGCTGGTACATCACATGGCTCCTTACGGTTGAGGAGATATGGATTTGTAAATATTGGGGGACCCTCAAGAGTAATCTAGAAACTCCTAGAAGGTCAACAATAATTCAATAATTCTAGAAGCCTCTAGAAAGTCTTCAAGAAGTTTGCTAGTCAAAGTGGTTGCAACAAGAAGTTCATTATGGGTAATGTAGTTGCAACAAAGAAATTATGAGTTTACTAATTACGGGTAAAGTAGTTGCAACAAGAATGTGGGTTATCCATAAAAGAAGGAAAATGGGTAGATAGTTACAAGATACCCCCTAAAGGAAGGCATTTGAGAAGTATAAATAAGAGATCAAAAGACTCCCATTTACACCTATTGAGCACATTGAATATCTACATTGTAAAGTGTTATGGGAAGGTGCTATTGATAGATTCGAAGCAGTGAGTCTGAGGCAACGCAATTCAATGAAAAGAGAAGTTGCAGGAGCTGAAGGGATGAAGTTGAGTTTATTGTTTTAGGTTTTTTCTTAGGCTATTCACAAGTTGCAGTGAAGGAAGAGCATGAACATCCACGAGTTA
The DNA here is from genome assembly GCA_009831015.1 of Picea engelmannii. Lineage (NCBI taxonomy): Eukaryota > Viridiplantae > Streptophyta > Pinopsida > Pinales > Pinaceae > Picea > Picea engelmannii. The sequence goes on from ML791196.1 coordinate 410,089, forward strand.
CAGTGAAGGAAGAGCATGGAAATCCACGAGTTGTAGTGAAGGAAAACATGGAATCTCATAGAAGAAAATAAATCCATGGGTTGCAGAGGCATTAGGGTATGAACATTTGTGAGCCAGAGTGGGACAAAGTGTGGAAATTCACAAGTTTACAGAGCAGAAGGTGCAGATCTGTTGAGGAAACTGAAGATCAAATCCATCAGGTCAACTACATGTTGAGAGGTATGGTTTAATGTGTATGCTAGTGTCTATATTCAACAAAATTACATCACATAAATGTATTAGTAGTTAATGAGTATCTGATTTGGAAGACATTGTTGTGGATATTGGAATGAGGGTTTGTGACATAAGGGTTTGAGTGGAGTTGATGAAGTATAGAAGCAATGACAGGTTGTGGCATTGATAGTGAAAGATCAATAACTAGTTGATTGATTCGGTGGTAGTGACAGGTTGTCTACATTTATATTTCTGGGTGGTTGGACGAGGAAAGGAAATGGGGTTGTGGCCTCCTTCCGCTTGGTTCTGGAGAATTGAGGAGTTGGAGCTTCCTTCAGGTTGGAGCCTGGAAACTAGGGGGTTGGAGCCTCCTTCCAGTTGTATCTAGAAAATAAGGAAGTCGGTGCTTCCTATGAACATATTTCTTATGACATATAAGAAAACAATTCTGTGGTTTTCTTCCACATTGGGTTTCCATGTAAAATTCTGGTGTATTGTGTACTTGTGTGGTTGCTCATTGTTTACTATTTATTTATACTGTTCATGATGTTTTGAATGTTATTGATGAACTTCTCATAAATTTAAGCAACACATATTGTGGTTAAAAGTAATAAAAGTGCTCATACTGATTCACCCCCCTCTTGGTATTCCAACAATTGGTGTCAGAGAAGGTCCTTCAAGAAGCAGTCTAACCACTGGAAGGAGATCATGGATTACTCTAATATTGGGGTACCACAGTTTGATAGCTAGGACTATGCCTTATGGAGTAGAAGGATAAAAACTTGTGTACAATAGATTTGATGTATGGAGAGCAGTAGTAGATGGATACAAAGCACCAACCACTCCCTAAGAAGACAAAGATGGAAAGAAGCTTGAAGAAAACAATTCAAGGGATATAAATGCTATTATGAATGGTTTGACTAAATCAATACATGTCAAGGTCATGCATTATGAATCCATAAAATAAATTTGGGACAAACTTCAGAACGTCTACGAAGGAGATGCCAAAGTCAATGGATCTAAACTTCAAACTCTTAGAGTCAAGTTAGAGCAATTGAATATGAAATAAGATGAAGATGTTGCAATTTACTTTATACAAGTTGATGAAGTGGTGAATGGTATCAAAATATTGGGAGATGAGATGAAAGAATAGGTTGTTGTTCAAAAGGTACTAAGATCTCTACCAATGAGATTTTATTAGAAGATTTCAGCTCTAGAAGAAAGGGTGGATCTAGATACATTTACTATGGATGAGTTACATGGGATACTCACAAATTATGATATGGGGATAGAGTAAGATAATATAGTCATGAAGGAAGCAACATTCAAGGCATCCAAGAAGACAAAGAAGAAGAGCAAGCAAAATCCAAAGTTAGATTGTCGATGCAACGATGATTCTGAAGAAGATGAAGAAATGACAAACTTTGTCAGGAAGTTGAAAAGAGGAACTGACAAATAGATAGGTATGATCCCATTGAAATGTTTTAATTGTGGTGGTATTGGTCATTTTTCTTCTAAATTTTCTCAGAAGAATAAGGAAAGTGATGAAGAATAAGTTCCTAAAAATAAAAATAAAAATAAAAATCAAAAGGGAAGAAGAAACAAAAACAAATTCTTCAAGAAAAGTCTATTCACCCAGGAAGATAGTTCATCACCATACGAGGATGAAGACAATGACGTTGATACATAAAGAATACTCTTCATGGTGTTAATGTTTATGCCATTATTATAGTTCTTTGCATTTCAATAGATAAGAGCATAATAAGAACAAGATCACTGAGAAATACACATTCACAAGAGACACAACATTTATCCTGGAAAACCCTCTAGGGGAAGAAAACCCAACAAAACTTCCTTATCATAAATAGCGTATACAATGTTCAAGAGATAACTCAAACCAATACAGAATGTCTTCCCTAAGAGATGCACCACTCTTCTCCTCCTCTCTCCAACTGGTAATTGCAGCTTGCCTCATAAGAGAATGAGCAAGTGAGTTGTGTGTTTGAAGTGAGGTGCTAGCCTCTTATTTATATCAGACTGGCATGTGTGAAAGGTCACAACTGGCAGGGCCGACCTCTCACTCTGGGTGGGTAAACCCACCTTTAATTAATTCTGGGTCTTCTATTATAACTGTTGGGGCTGACTTCTTATTTTGCACTTTGTAATTGTCCGATGACCAATTTGCAAAAGGGGATTTGGTCCTTATACAATTACCGACATGATTAATCCTCAATGGGGATTTAATCCAATAACAAAATAATAATAAGAATGCACTTCACAGTTACATTATTTCAACACTCCCCCTTAACAAGAAGGGTATTCTTCATCAGCATCAGGCGAGAGAGGTCTGCATCATTAGTGGCATCTGGAGGAAAGTATCGTCAATATCATCTTGAACCATTGTCTAGCACATTTACGAGTCATTGGAAGTTTTCTTCATCAACAACATCATCATTCTCGAAGGAATGATATCATCATCTGCATCAAATATGTATCAATAACAATGATACCTCATCACAACACTAGGCTAGCACATCACAGTACTACACTAGCTCAATGTCACAGCGGTTAAGATGGTAGCTTAGTGTTAGTCACATCTTGCTTTATGTCTAACAACTAGGTTAGAAGCAAGTAATATCATCATCTCGCTTTACGTCTAACAACTAGGCCAGAAGCGAGGAATCACAACGTCATGCTTTATGTCTAACAACTAGGTCAGAAGCATGACTCATCTTGCTTTACGTCTAACAACAAGGTCAGAAGCAAGGAACACATCAACATCTCACTTTACGTCTAACAATGAGGTCAGAAGCGAGGAATCATCTTGCTTTACTTCTAACAACTAGGTCAGAAGCAAGGAATCAATGGCGTTATGCTTTACGTCTAACAACTAGGTCAGAAGCATAACTCATATTGCTTTACATCTAACAGTGAGGTCAGAAGCAAGGATCACACAACGTCATGCTTTACGTCTAACAATGAGGTCAGAAGAATGACTCATCTTGATTTACGTCTAACAGCGAGGTCAGAAGAAAGGATCACACGGTGTCATGCTTTACGTCTAACAGCAAGGTCAGAAGCATGACTCATCTTGCTTTATGTCTAACAACGAGGTCAGAAGAAAGGATCACACGACGTCATGCTTTATGTCTAACAGCGAGGTCAGAAGCATGACTCATCTTTCTTTACGTCTAATAGCGAGTTCAAAAGCAAGGAATACATCTACTCCCCCTTTCAGGGAGGGTCCTTTCGGACAATACCAATCTTATCTCGAAAGTGTTCAAACTTTACATGAGATAGAGGCTTAGTCAACACATCAACAACCTGTTCATCTGTGCTAATGCACTAGAGCTTCAAGGCTCCTCTATGTACCATGTCGCAGATGAAATGATAGCGGATCTCTATGTGCTTTGACCTGTTGTAAAACACAAGATTCTCTGTCATTTTAATATATCTTTGATTGTCACATAGAATCGCGATTGCTCTCATCTCCAAATCAAATAGGCATGTCAGCAACTTTCGAAGCCATATAGCTTCGCAGCTAGCAAAACATGCGGCAATGTACTCTACTTCCACTGTGCTAAGAGAAATACTAGATTGCTTCCTACTCTGCCATGAGATCATAGCTGATCCCAAACTGAAATAGCATCCGGAAGTGCTTTTTCTATCAGCAACACTTCCTGCCCAATCTGCATCAGTATATCCACTCAGTGTGAAGTCATGATCTCCATCATAGCTGAGACCATAATCCATTGTACCTTTAAGGTACCTCATCACATGTTTTGTAGCCACTAAATGAACACGTTTGGGCTCTACCAGAAACCGACTCAAGGTGTTCACTGCAAAACATATGTCTGGTCTGGTGTTCGTCAGGTACATCAATGATCCAATAATCCGTCTGTATAGAGTGGCATCTATCAAATCTGACGAAGTATCAACCAACAACTTCATCTTTGCTTCCATGGGAGTATTCATGGACTTGCATTCTAGCATGTTGAATCTCTTTAAGATTTCGACCATGTACTTCCCCTGGTTAAGGAAGATTCTTTTCAGACTCTGCCATACCTCAAGACCTAAGAAGTAATGCATTAGGCCAAGGTATTTCATTTCAAATTCAACGACAAGTCTCTGTTTACGTTCAATGATGAGATTTTCTTCTCCAGTTAAGAATAAGTCATCCACATATAGTAATAGTATTACTGGTTCATTATCCATGATCTTGAAGTAGAGATTTGAGTCTACTTTACTCTTGGTAAAGCCTAAGCTCGTCAAGAAACTGTCTATACGGCCATACCAAGCTCTGGGAGCTTGCTTCAATCCGTACAAGGCTTTCTTCAATCGACAGACATGAGACTTCCTATCTTCAACCTCAAATCCTTGGGGTTGCTCTATATACACTTCCTCTTTGATAACACCATTCAGAAAAGATGTCTTCACATCCATCTGGTGCAGCTTCCATTTCATCTTGGCAACAAGAGCTATAATGGTTTTGATCGAAGTGTATCTGGCCACAAGAGTGAATGTCTCTTCATAGTCGATTCCTTCCTTCTGGGAAAAGCCACGAGCAACAAATCTTGCTTTATATTTTTCAATACTTCCATCAACATCATGTTTTATCTTGAAGAGCCATTTTAATGATACCACATCCTTACTTTTTGGTTTGGGAACTATTTCCCATACATCATTCTTTATTATGGATTGGTATTCCTCTATCATGGCATCTTCCCATTCCTTCTTCTGGATGGCCTCTTCAAAACATGTGGGTTCTTCATCAAGTAGATTGCACATCAAGGCCATGTAAATGGAGAATGGCTTTGGTCTCTTCACCTGTCTCGTGGTTCCTTCTGGAACACCATACTTCTCTCCATCTTGAATAATCTCTCTTGCCCAAGCAAAATTTCTTTTATGGGAGAAGGTCATTTGAGGAGGTTCTTGAACTTCTGTCATATCATGATCTTCAGGAGTCTCCTCATTAGGGGAAGCTATGACTTCCCTTACATGTTCTGTAGCTCTGGGAACTTCCCTCACAGATTCCGTTGTCTTGGGATTTACAGGTTCCTCTTCATATACCTCTTCAAGATGGCATCTTCTCGATTTATTAAGTGCAGATTCTTCATCAAAGGTCATGTCCCTGCTGATCTCAATATGGCAGTGACCAGGTATGTAGATTCTGAAGGCCTTGGATACCTCACAGTATCCTACAAATATTCCCTTCTTTCTGGAGGGTTCCAGCTTGTTTCTTTTCTCTTTCGGTATATGGATAAACACTGAACAGCCAAATATTTTGAGATGGATTACCTCTGGCTTCTTTCCGGTGAACATTTCTTCTGGGGTCTTGAACTCAAGTGCACTATGGGATAGTCTGTTTTGCACATAAACATCTTCCATAGTTGCTTCTTCCCATAAGCACATAGGAAGATCTTTATCGTGAATCATGGTCTTCACAACTTCCATAATCGATCTGTTCTTCCTTTCAGCTACACCGTTTTGTTGGGGATTATAGGGAGTAGTTAGTTCCCTCTTGATCCCGACATCTCTGTAGAAGCTTACGAACTCCTTCGAGGTATATTCTCCTCCATTATCTGACCTGAGTATCTTAATCT
>ML791196.1:415954-457604 GCA_009831015.1 Picea engelmannii
AAATATATCCAGGTCTTACGAGAATAATCATCAATAAATGATACATAGTATACATACCCGCTAATGGAGGATGATGGCATTGGGCCACACATGTCAGAATGGATGAGTTCCAATGCTCCTTTTGCTTTGCTATCCCTCTTTGGAAAGAGGTTCTTGATGTTCTTCCCTTGTGCACATCCATTGCATATGCCTTCCTGATCAACCTTGAGTTCTGGTAAACCTGTGACAACTTTGCATATGTAAGGTAGCGCCTTGTAGTTGATGTGGGCCAATATTCTATGCCAAAATTCTCATGAATTTTTGATGGCATTGGTCATAGCAGTTTCTGGGTGACCCTTCAACTTATATAAACCATTTTCTTCACTTCCGATGACGATTGCTTCATTTAAGGTTTCTCCCTTAGCTCACATAAGAACTTCTCCATCCGTGAAGGCAAATCTATAGCCTTTCTTGTCTAAAGCTGATATGGAGAGTAAGTTCTTCTTTAGACCTGATACATAGAGTATGTCCTTCATTGTTATTGAGTTTTCTGAATCTAGCTTGTAGTTTGATTCTCCTATTCCCTTGATGGGATATTGATAATCATCTCCAAGAGTTACTTTATGAGAAAACTTATTTTCTGAAATACAAGAGAGAGTATTTTTCTTACCCGTCATATTCTTTGATGCACCACTATCAATGAGCCATGTGTCCTCTCCAGGTGATACAGATCCTGAGAGAACTGAGATCAAGACATGGTCCTTAATCATCTTCATAGGTGGTTCTTCATCTTCGGCAATGTGAGCATGTTGCCTTTTGTGATTCCTCTTGTACTCTTCTCTTCTAACTGGACAATTATTCGCCTTGTGTCCCATCTTATCACAATGATAACATTGTATAGATGAGAGATCTCATCCCTTGCGTTGTACTTTCTTCTGAAAATTTCTTGAATGAGATTCTTGGTTGTTGAACTTGTGTGATGGTTGCGGTTCTCTATGAGATTCCCTTTTGAAGTAGGGTTTCTTCCTTCCTTCTTTTGTATGAGTAGCTAGGTCTTGATCATCGTCCCTTGCTAGACGTGCTTCACGGTTGGCTACCCTTGTCTCTTCTTGGGTGCATTCTTCCCATAGGATTTCAAACTGTAGTTTTTCCTTTTTTCCATATACTGACTGGATGAAGGCATCCCAAGGTCTTGCGAGACCATTTAGGGTAGTTATTACAAATTCATCTTCATCAATGGCATCTCCAATCTCTTTCAACTGTTCTTTTATTTCAGAGATTCGAGAGAAATATTCTTGAATCATTTCTCCTTTCTGCATCTTGGTATTCTTCAACTGAGTTCTGAGATTCATCTTTCGATTTATGTTCTTTCCTTCATATAGTTTTCTTAGAGCATCAAACATATCCTTCGGGGTTTTCTTTGAAGATACATACGGGATCAGGTGGTCTTTGATTGAATCTGCAATGATTCTCTGAGCCCTGATTGAGTCCTTTTGATGTTTTTCTTTCTCCACAGCATCTTCAGGTTCCTCCACTTATTCTTTGATAAATCTTGATAGGCCATTCTCTGCAAGGATCAGACCGATCCTATACTTATAGGCACGGAAGTTGTCTATGCCTTCTAGTTTCTCAACAAGCTTTGTGCTTGCAGACATCTTGTACTTTCGACAACAAAAATAACCAAAAATTGAAAATACTCGAAATCAAGTTTTGACCTTACCAGGAGGTGCGCTTGGCTGAGGGGAGTAGCTCGGTGTCCTCAGATTTGAGAAAATCCAAATTTCACCCCGTCAAATCTAATCTGCAGATTTCTGGACTGGTGCTTCCAGTACTTCTGGTACTCTGGTACTGGTTTTCTGGTACTTTGGTGAAACTAGGGTTTCACTTTCTGGGAGATCCAACCACTGAAAAGGTGCGCTCTAGGTGCCAAATTGATCCTGGGGGGAGGGCACAACTTTCTAGGAGGTTAGGGGGCTGAAAAGAGATACTTTTTCAAAACCCTAATTTGCAGGTGCTGCAGCAGTGACGTTTTTCTCTTGCAAATAATGCTTTCTTCAAGTTGGCTCTGATACCATGTTAATGTTTATGCCATTATTATAGTTCTTTGCATTTCAATAGAAAAGAGAATAATAAGAACAAGATCACTAAGAAATACACATTCACAAGAGACACAACATTTATCCTGGGAAACCCTCTAGGGGAAGAAAACCCAACAAAACTTCTTTATCATAAATAGCTTATACAATGTTCAAGAGATAACTCAAACCAATACAGAAAGTCTTCCCTAAGAGATGCACCACTCTTCTTCTCCTCTCTCCAACTGGTAATTGCAACTTGCCTCATAAGAGAATGAGAAAGTGAGTTGTGTGTTTGAAGTGAGGCACTAGCCTCTTATTTATATCAGAATGGCACGTGTGAAAGGTCACAACTGGTAGGGCCGACCTCTCACTCTGGGTGGGTAAACCCATCTTTAATTAATTTTGGGTCTTCTATTATAATTGCTAGGGCCGACTTCTTATTCTACACTTTGTAATTGTCTGATGACCAATCCGCAAAAGGGGATTTGTTCCTTATACAATTACCGACATGATTAATCCTCAATGGGGATTTAATCCAATAAAAAAATAATAATATGAATGCACTTCGCAGTTACATTATTTCAACACATGGTAGTAGAATATTCTTAAGAGGATTTTGAAGAAGAAGGAGAAGTTGATCTCAGAGAAGAATTAATTAGTGCACTAGAAGAGCTAAGGATTGAAAGAAAGAAAATCAAGTCACTCAAAGCAGAACTAAAAGAGAAAGAAGGATCTCAGAATTCCAACTCCAATAAGTCGAGCAGATGATTGTGAAGTTAAAAATCCAAGTAGAATAAGACAAAAGAATTAAAGAATCACTTAGAGGTTAGTTAGATGAAAATGGCAAAATGATTGAAGGCTTGGAAGCAGAAATAGTCACTCTAAGAAAATATATTCAGAGGAAGGACATGAAATATAACAACACCAAATTATTGTATGAGATTATTAACAGTCAAAGGCCATACCATGACAAATCCAGACTAGGATATAACTAGATAGAGAAAGGCTCAAGCTCCAAGATAGAAAAACAAATAATCTATGCAGAAACAATTAGAGGTTCTCCTAAGAAGGAAGAAGGCAATATGAACCAAGAAGAAGACTATAGAGACACTGCACCACCCAGAATATTTAGAATTCAAAATTAACAACATCCAACAATAGAGAGAACCCGAGAAGAAGAAGGATTCAGAAGAACAACACCATTCAGAAATATTCCACGCCCATGTATCAAACTATTTTTCTTGTTTTATGTTATTCATGTAATAATTTTGGACATAAAGTTGTGAATTGTAGAGCCAATACCAAGAATAGAAACAACTATAAAGGGTACACAATAAATGGTTATCCAAGAAAGTCTCATGAAGCACAAAGAAGAAGCTACAATATATTTGAATACTTGAGCACTAAAGTAGAATGCTACAAGTGCAACAAATTTGGACATATGGACAAAGATGTAGATTTAATGTTCCTCCTAGAGAATCACAACAAAATATCAACAGTCATAGACAATAACCACAAAGGATATGAATAAATAAGCAAGATCAATTCAACAATGAAGAATTCACACTCGCCTTGCAATATCAACACTAGAAATGTGGATGGTATGTTGACATTGGTTTCTCAAAGCATATGATAGATTATAAGGACAATTTTATAACATTGAATAAGGAAAGAGATGGATCAGTTTCAATTGGGAATGACGACTTAGCCAAAATTATAAGAAGAGGCACAATCAAGCTTGGAAACAAGGATGCCAAGGAAGAAAATGTTCTACTAGTTGAAGACATGAAGCAAAATATTCTAAGTGTAAGTTAGATGTGTGATCAAGGACACACACTTATGTTTGACTCAGAGAAATGCGAGATTTAGAAAGTAGGATCAAGCAATTTGGTAGCTACAGTTGTAAGAAATCCAAGAAACATATATGTACTAGATGAAATTGGAAAGGAAAGATGTTTCCTAGGAAAGGATGATGAAAGTTGCCTATGGCACAAAAAAATGGGTCACATAAACTTTGATAATCTCATCAAAATCAGTAGAAAGGAAGCACTAAGAGAAATGCACGAGATCTCGAAGCCAAGAAATACTCTTTGCAAGAATTGTCTATAGGGAAAACAAACCAGGACCAAGTTCAAATCTAAGGAGTAATCCACAAGAAAACCACTAGAGATTGTACATACATATCCATGTTATCCAACAAGAACAAAGGGATTGAGTGAATAACAATAATTTATGCTACTAGTTGATGGATACACAAGGATGAAGGCATTTTTCTTTCTCGGGAAGAAATCAGAGGAATTTGAACACTTCAAGATATAAGAGGAAATGGTTGAAACTGAAACATAATAAAAAATCAAGTGTTTGAGATCAGACAATGGAGGAGATTTTAAATCAAAGGAATTCATAGTTTTTTTTAGTGAATATGGGATAAAGAGATAGTTCTCAGTATCGATGACACCTCAACAAAATGGAGTTGTCGAAAGGAAGAACATAATAGTACATGAAATGGAAAGAACCATGTTGAAAGATTCCAAGTTAAAGGACGTCTTTTGGGTACAAGCAGTACATACATCAGTTCATATTCATGTTGGGCCTAAGAAATGTCACATTTATATCCTCTTTTTCCTTCACTATTCCTTACATTTCATCCTCTCATTAACCTTCCATCATACCATTTCCATAATGATACTTGGGTTTCTCCTAATTATTTTCCATTGTATTCATTTTAGTATTATAAGTGAATTTATGATTAAATCTTAGAAAAATGACATATTTTCATTATATATCAAGGTTGGATGAGTTTGATGATGTGTGCAGGCATATGTGAAGATTTCAACAAAGTCAAATATCACCACCTAGCCTCAAATTCGAATTTCATCTTCAAGCTTTGAAGATTTGAAGAATATTTGAGACAATCATTCAAGCATATTATAAGGAGAAGATCATGGAAGATTTGGATGGCATATCCTATCTAAGATATGTGAGAGGTGTGTGGAGGATTTGAAGGGATCATATCTTCTAATAATGGGAAAGTAGTTGAGAATGGTTGAGAGAATAGTGGATCTGTAATTGTGACACTCTTCAAGACTCTCATGTATATAAGAGAGTGTTCTCTCTTCATGAGGAGGATCATGTTATTCATAATTGGGGGATTAGCTTGGAGATTTAGAGATCATGTTATTCATAATTTGGGGATTAGCTTGGAGAGTTAGAGATCATGTAATTCATAATTTAGTCTTGTAATTAGGAGAAGGGGATTCTTAGCTTTGTTATTCTTTCATGCTTTGTCATTTGACTCTTGTAACATAATTTGAGATTGATATATTGTGTGATCTCACATATGTCTTTTGTCATTCAACTCTTCACATGTTGTATTGCTTCCTAGATTAATTTCCTGCTTTCCTAGATTAGTCTTTCAATGCTTTCCTAGATTAATTTCATTTCATCAATTTAGATTAGATTACTTCTACTTCAGTCCTGCATATATAGTGCATGTGCTTTGTAAGCCTACAAACCTTGGATTGACAAATTAAATAGTTGGGAAAGTACTACAACGGAATTAAGCGACAATATTTCCGCCTAACATTTTGGCACCATTGCCGGGGAAGCACGATGGATTGAGGTTTAGTTTGATTAGTCATGCTCCTAACTCTGAGGTGACATATGGGTAAGGGCATGTAGGGAGTGATCCAATTTTTGCAATTTCAATTCTAGAAATTTTAATCTCTGCAATTTCATTTTTTTTTTCGCAACTGTGAAGAGGTTTTCATGTGTTTTAGCAAGTATGATTTTTATTTTTTTATTTTTTATCTGGGTGCTGTAAGAACCCCTTTTTGCAATATGATTTAACTATGAGTGTCAGCTTGGAACAACTCGCTTAGATCCTTGCGAAAGTTGGGATCTCCTCTTCTCATGAAGATGAGATATTGATAGTAGCCACAAGCTTAAGTAATCCTCCAGAAACGAACGAGGAATCAACATCTGATGGACTCGAGGAGGACAATGAGGAGCTGCAGCAAGATCTGAGCGAGGAAAATCGTGCCTACGAAATTATTATCGAGCAATGGTTCCAGGTAAGTACTCATTTAGATAAATTTCGTTTTTATTTTTATTTAGTTAGTTTGTTGTTACAACAACAAAATTCGTTTATTCTTGTAAAAACCTATTTTTTATTCGAAAAATTGCACATGAATATATTTTTGTTACTTTTGTATGCTTGGCTCCATTGGAAGTTTGACTACACGTAACTAAATCTTTAAGTCTCAATTAGCATAGAATAGGTAGGCTAAGGAATAAAACAACGTTTTTTCTCTATTTTTTTTTTTTTTTAATAAGTATGCTCTCCTCCATGCTTCGTGCGATCGCGAGGATCAGAAAATAGGGATGATTTTGAATGATTTTTTTTGCGTCCATCCTTTGACCTACAAATAAACACAATAGACAATTTTTTTTTGTAGACGAATAAAACATAGCGCAAATTTTACATGCTGTTATAGCGAAAATTTTCACTGTTATAGCACGCTGATACAGAAAAAAATTTCATGTTGTTACAACATGCTGATACAATGAAAATTGTACATGTTGTTTCAACATGCTAGTACAACAACATTTTACATGTTGTTACAATGAAATTTTACTGTAACAATGATTGAATAAATTTGCATTTTTGCAAACAATAAAACATTAGATGAATAAAAACAAAACCAAAATTTTTCTATGTTGAAACAATGAATTTTTTTTTTACATGCTGAGACAGTCGCTGTTACAGCGAAATTTTACATGCTGTTACAGCGAAAAATTTACATGTTGTTACAACGAAATTTTTTCATGTTGATACAATGAATTTTATATGCTGAAACAATGACACTTTTTGCTGTATCAGTAATTAAACAGTATCATGCTTGCGCTCTTCTCATTTTTAACTTCCAATCTGGTCCATTTTTTTTTTTGCCATCCTTTTTCCAGCCTCATCCTTTCACATTCGTCCCTACATGCTGCAACCTGCCAATAATCAAATCATCAAAATCTAAAGCTCTTGTTTACAAAACCAACCAAATAAAAATAATGATAAACATTGATTAAAAATATCAAAGAATCAATTAAAATTGCGAATCCCAGTCATAGTCTCAACTAAAAACAAATCTCGGTGATATTATTCTACAACAACTTGCACTGCAACATCCGCCCTCCACCTCTTCCACGGTCCATATCCCTAAGATTCATGCATGCACGACTAGACTAACAGTTCTAATTGGTTGTTACATAACCATTTATTGAACATACACCATGGAGGGAATCACATCTGATAAAATGTTTTGACTGCATATATTTTGGGGAAGATTGAACTCAACCATTTTCCTTGTCATTCGGAGAATGCAGTTCGTTGGGTATGTTTGTTGTAACTTCACCCAAAATTTTGGCCCTGTAATGATTATTCTATGATGAATTTTCAATTGATCTATTTCAAAAGTGTGTCTCCAAATGGATTTACGGGTTTAGTTGAATATTCTTAGGTTGAATTTATTTTTGTTACGATCTCTAATATCCTTATAATCTTGTTTTGGCCATTTGAAATCCAGGAAATCAATACAAAAACTTAGTGATGAGGTTTTCCAAGTTAAAGCAATCGATTAATCTGCTCAGCTGGATATTTTTCTAGCAAGAAGCCAACTCTTCCATCTAGATATAAACCCCCTCCAAAATTAAAGATTGATCTTCTCTTTCGAATACTGAGAAAGTAACGACAGACAATTCTAATGCTCAAATTGAAACTGTCTGTCACTTGACGTCCATTTGATAGATAGTCATTTTTGGGTGCAATTTTGGAGCAAACCGTGATGAATTTCAAAACTCCGGCACACGGGTTTTGTGCAGAAGGGACTCATTTAGCTGATTCACAAGCGGTTTTTGAAAATTCTTCTTTGTTTGAGAGTAGTTCACATTTTTCTGAACATGAAAAATACAGATTTCGGGATGGCTAGTTTTTACACAATCAAACTCTTGCTCAGGTCCAGGTAACTATATTTTGCATGCTCTCTTTGGGCTGGTTCTATTTTTATTAATTTTTAATTCCCTTTCGATTGCATGCTCTCACTTCAGGATGTTTGATGGACATGGAGAATTTGGAACGTGATGCTTGCAGTTTATAAAGAGTCATTGATATAATTTCTAAATCCATAAATCCTTGTGATGCTTGTGCTGAAATTGTTATTGAATTATACCAGGTCTAATCGGAGTGTGAGACTCACACTAATAACATTACAGTTACTGTTGTATAAAGTAATGGTTTGCAAAAATCTGGTAGATTTTTCTGATCAACAAAGGAGAAAACGATTATACAAGCATAATCACAGTATTCATTTGGATTCTTTGTTTATTTATTTATTTGTTTTTGAGAATAATACAAAACTTGGTTTCAATTAAAAATAAAAACAATAAAAATGTAAAATCATAAAAAATGATTTCGTTTGTTTTATGAAAAGAAAAACTAAAACAAAATTATAAAAACACGGAAACACACAAAAACATTATAAAAATAAAAAACATTGTCAAAAAGTGTAAATGGACATCTCATTCCTAAAAATGATAGTTAAGACATGTTTTTATGTTTAACATTCATTTGTTTTTCTTAATTCACTTTGGTAGAAATCAATGACGAAACAAATGCAGACAACATGTATAATTGCATTTATTTTCTATCTCAATTTTGTACTTATCTCTTGCATTTTATGTTTTGTGATGCTCTCACGAAGTTTTGATTGTGGGATTAGTACTAAAGACTGATTGCAGGAACATGACACTCATTTTCCATGCCACAATGATCTTCAAGAATTACAACATTTTTCAGAAAAACATGTTTGATAAACAGTTTGAAGGAGTTGGTCTTCATGATGATGTTGTTACACAACAACTTTTTGTGCATCTTGATGTTTGTTGTTACACAACGACCATGCTCATACAGAGAAACATTTTGCTATTACAAAACAACTTTTTGCGCATCTTGATGTTTGCTGTTACACAATGACCATGCCGATACACATAAACATTTTGCTGTTACACAATTTTTTTTTGCGCATCTTGATGTTTGTTGTTACACAATGACCATGCTGTGACACTATCCCATTTCTCCTTCAAAGCCAATTGGTCATCCCCGTGTTGAAGCCATCTTCCATTGCCTTAACTTTCATGACTTCACACACGCCTATTTTTCTGAGTTGCATACATCATTTCCTTTATCTTTTCAGTTCATTTTTACCTTTTCCAGTTTTTTGTTTGAATAAAACAAAGTCCCTTTCCATGATTACATTTCCTTGCCATAAACCCTGTTGCTACTGAGATCTTTACATTTATAGTCCTAGCAATCTTTTTATAAACTCACATTGACTGATGTGGGATTCCTTAAGGCCCACCTTTCAACATTCTTGCTCCATTGACCTCGACACCTTATCTAGGATATAGACTAGAGTTCCTTTTTGAGTACCTAGAGGCTTGCATTCCTTAATGGAAAGCTCTCTCGCTAGCAATCATGGGAATACATCAATTTCCCTTAATCGCTAGATCTTGCAAGTGGCTCGACATTAGCCCATCTATTCACACTTCGCAAGATGTACTCGAGTACCTTGACACTCATTGACATCACTGGTGAGTTTGTATCGCATTGGTTAATGACATTCATCAATGGCCAGTAATCCAATGATTTCTCTTCATGCTCGACATTGACACATTCATTCGCATGATGAGAATTGTACCATCGGTTTTGTAGCGGGTTAAGAGTATACACTTTTTCATGATCCCTCAACATTTGCAACAGTTTGATTTTGGATCTATGAGAGTACCATAGTTCCATATTCTTTGCCTTCCACATTTCTCATGATTCAACAGTAGTAGTTCAGATTCCTTCACTTACCATGATCCAGTTACAGCAGCGACAACATTAGCAGTTCCATTTTCCTGATCCTGCAATAGTGACACATTCCATATTCCATCAGTCACAGTCAGATATTCTTTTCTTCAACAGTTACAACAGTTGCAACTACAACGCCAGTCACGTTTTCTTGATCCAGCAGCCACAACAACTACATCTACTTTTTGGGTAAGTGGAGGTATGTTCTTTTCTAAGCTTTAATCACACAATTCCTTATATGCTGACTTGAATATTTTGGAAAATTTACTCGCCATGCTCTCTTTCCTTCCATAACCTACCCTAAGTTGCATGAGGATATGCAACCACTTCAGTTGGGGGGGGGGGGGGGNGACTAAACTATTTCACCACATATTCATTACCATTATTCCATTTTACCATCTCATCATTCAATTTATGATTCACTAACATTTATTTTCCAACAACACTTTGTTGCATTTCTATTGATATACGTATTGGCATGATTCATAAAGATAAAGAAAAGTCTTTGTTATACTCATTGATGCTCTCTTATGCACATTGATAGCTTATTATTTCCAATGAAGTACATGGCTAAATTATTGCAGCAAGAAAATCAATAAGTGAAATGAATGTTAACACAAGAACCGACATCTTTTGTATTCATGGTTGTCACACAAGAACCAACCATAAGAAAATTTCACATGCTGTTACACAAATTTCACATGCTATTACACATATTTCACATGTTGTTACTCTTGTATCGCATACCCTAGAAACATTCCTTGTTAAAAGGACATCAATAATCAAAGCCATAGTTTGAATGCCAAAAGTTCTTAAGAAGATCCATGCATGGTTGCATGAGGACATGCAACAAGTTGAGTCGGGGGGCATGTTGGGCCTCAGAAATGTCACATTTATATCCTCTTTTTCCTTCACTATTCCTTACATTTCGTCGTCCCATTAACCTTCCATCATACCATTTCCATAATGATACTTGGGTTTCTCCTAATTATTTTCCATTGTATTCATTTTAGTATTATAAGTGAATTTATGATTAAATCTTAGAAAAAATGACATATTTTCATTATATATCAAGGTTGGATGAGTTTGATGATGTGTGCAGGCATATGTGAAGATTTCAACAAAGTCAAATATTACCACCTAGCCTCAAATTCGAATTTCATCTTCAAGCATTGAAGATTTGAAGAATATTTGAGACAATCATTCAAGCATATTAAAAGGAGAAGATCATGGAAGATTTGGATGGCATATCCTATCTAAGATATGTGAGAGATGTGTGGAGGATTTGAAGGGATCATATCTTCTAATAATGGGAAAGTAATTGAGAATGGTTGAGAGAATAGTGGATCTGTAATTATGACACTCTTCAAGACTCTCATGTATATAAGAGAGTGTTCTCTCTTCATGAGGAGGATCATGTTATTCATAATTGGGGGATTAGCTTGGAGAGTTAGAGATCATGTTATTCATAATTGGGGGATTATCTTGGAGAGTTAGAGATCATGTAATTCATAATTTAGTCTTGTAATTAGGAGAAGGGGATTCTTAGCTTTGTTATTATTTCATGCTTTTTCATTTGACTCTTGTAACATGAATTGAGATTGATATATTGTGTGAGCTCACATATGTCTTTTGTCATTCAACTCTTCACATGTTGTATTGCTTCCTAGATTAATTTCTTGCTTTCCTAGATTAGTCTTTCAATGATTTCCTAGATTAATTTCATTTCAACAATTTAGATTATATTACTTCTACTTCAATCCTGCATATATAGTGCATGTTCTTTGTAAGCCTATGAACCTCGGATTGACAAATTTAATAGTTGGGCAAGTACTACAACAAAATTAAACGACAATATTTCCGCCTAACAATTCATAACAAATGAATGCTAAGAAATAACAATGATAAAAATCCCTACGAGATATGTAAAGGAAAACCAACAAATGTGAATCATTTCAGAGTGTTCGAAATAAAATGTTATATCAAAAGAGAAGATGAAAGGATTGGAAAATTTGACTCTCTAGTTGATAAAGGCATACTAGTTGGGTAATGAGGAAAAATAAAAGCACACAAATGCTTCCATCTAAGACTCAACAAAATAGTGGAAAGCATCAATGTGAAAATTGATGAAACATATCAATGAAGGAAAAAAGAAGGAAGAAAATATTTAGTGGAATGAGATCACGAAGAAGATTTGAAAGAAGAAGAAGTGGATGAAGAAGCAAATGAAGAAGAAGAGAAGTAAGAGATAGTGAAAGTGAAAAAATATCTTCAAGAATGTCCAAAGACGCCTAACAAACGAGTACAAAAAAATCAACCACCAGAATAGATCATTGGGAATAAAGATGCAAGAGTTGAAACTCGAAGAAGAATATGTTCACTAGAACAAAAACACCTAGCACTATTATCCACAATTGAGCCAATCGGTTTTGTAGAAGCCAAAAAGGATGAATACTGGATCAAATATATGAATGAATAATTGGACCAGATAGAGAATAATGATACATGGGAACTTGTTCCGAGGTCAAAGAACATAAATGTGATTAGTACAAAGTGGGTCTTTAGAAACAAATTGAACGAGGATGGACATGTTACCAGGAACAAAGCAATATTGGTATGTAAATGATATGCTCAGGTTGAAGGTATATAATTTGAAGAGACCTTTTCCCCAATTTCCAGAATGGAAGAAATCAGGTTGATTCTAGCTTATGTATGTTCCAAAAATATCAAGGTGTATTAGATGGATGTAAAGTCAACCTTTCTAAATGGAGAGTTAGAAGAAGAAGTATAAATCAAGTAGCCAAAAGGATTTCAATTGTCAGAAAAGGAAAATTATGTTTGTAGGTTGAAGAAGGCACCATATGGTCTCAAACAAGCCCCCATAGCATGGTATTCAAGACTAGACATGTACTTACAACAACAATGGTTCAGTAAAGGAAATGCAAACAACAATATATGCATAAAGGTAAATCAAAATAGTATCCTGATAATTGAAGTGTATGTTGATGATATTATTTTTGGAAGTGATGATGACAGGATGATTCAAAAATTTTCCAAAGACATGCATAATGAGTTCAAGATGTCATTACTTGGAGAGTTGTCCTTCTTTTTGGGACCTTAGATATGTCATAGAAACACATGTATCTTCATCTTTCAGACCAAGTATATAAGAGAAATGCTAAAAATGTTTGGAATGGAATATTGCAAACCAGTCAGTATGACTATGAAGACCAATTGCAAGTTAAGTAAGGATGATGATTCTAAGGATGCGGACCAGAGACAATACAAATCAATGATTGGAAGTGTTATCACTGAAATTTTGTTAGCACATGGTTACAAGAACTCAGCATCGTCAAACAGTGATGAAGTCATCCATGGACCTGAATTAATACCACATCATTAAAAAAAGGTAAAAAACTATACAAAGTAGTGAAAAATTGAAGAGCGCTTTGCAGACATTGGGCGCGCACGCATGCGCGGAACATGAATGTAGAAATCGCGCACAGGCGCATGATGCGCGACTGTTAGCGCAAAAAGCTGCGCACCTGCTAAACGACACATTTATGGAAGTGGTCGGCCTCCCAACCACTTATGGTTCAGCTCCCAAGCCGATTTGACCCTCAAATCTGGGCTGGATCCCACTGGTGGGCTGGTCAAAGACCTAATAATGCCCTAATTAGCCTCTTTTCACACTACAAAGCAGTTAAACAATAACCCAAATGAATGCTATAAAAAGACATGGATGCACCTCATTTTCTCAAGGAATTCAAAGTAATGTTATGCTGCCTCTATTGTTTTGAGGACTCCATCCTTGACACAAGCATATTGGCACCATTACATTGGACAATCCACCTCACCATTGAGTGGATTTGTAAAGAGTTCTTTCATCACATTTTCCATTTTCTTTGTTGTAAGAAGAGCTAGCTAGTGAGGGTCCAAGAGCCTTCCCTTGGAGGATGAAGGGACTCACAGTCCCCTTTCTTCTTGGTGCTTTGTTTTCATCAATAGATCAGCCTCAAACATTGGTGACATGGGTCTTTTGGTTCTTTTTGTTTCTATGTCCCTATGCTCATGAATTTAGTTTTTATTGCATCTCTTAGTTTAATTCTTAATTCTAGTTTTTGTTTTCTTTCCCTAACTCTTTTCTCTACTGCTGTCCTTCTCAAAAGACCCAACTGAACTTGCAAGCACCTCTATTTTGCTCACCAAGGTGATGAAAGAGGCGCAACATATTGGCGACTCCACTGGGGAGTACCCCTCCAACTCGTTTCTGACCATGGGAAACACTTCGAGAATGAGATCTTCATCGAACTCTCATCTCGGTTAGGCTTCTCTCACGAGTTTTCCTCACCATATTACCCTCATTCTAACGGACAGGTCGAGGTAGTTAACAAAGTCCTCAAGACCATGTTACAGCGCACGGTTAATAAACATAAAACCAATTGGCATCATATGTTATTTTGTGCGCTATGGGCTTACCGAACGGCTATGAAAACCGCTACTGGTTTCACAACATTTCATTTAGTCCATGGGGTCGAGGTAACTCTTCCCATCGAGTGCGAAATTCCCACCTTACGCATCGCCATTGAGCTATTACCCGACACTGATCCAATGGAGCAGCACTTTCTGAACTTGGAGTCTCTGGATGAATATCGTCGATCTTCCTTACAGAACAACGAGGCAGCTAAAAAACGATCCAAGGCTACCTTTGATCGCCATGTCACCCTTCGCTCATTTCGCAAAGGCGACCTTGTCCTGGCTTACGATATCACTCATGATACCTTTGGCCATGGAAAATTCGAGTCACTCTGGCATGTCCCATACATCATTCAACATTGCCTCACCAAAGGCGCATATATCCTGGCCTCTCCCGAAGGCCTCTCTCTCAAAGAACCCGTCAACGGGTTGTATCTCAAGAAATTTTATGCTTAAAAGTAGTCATTCTACTTTAGGTTATTTCTTTTCTAGTGTTTTTAATCTTTTTCTCCTTCCCTTCACGTCTAAACTATCCTTTGTGCTATTTAAAGATGCTTCCTCCACCAGCCTACCATATCGGTTATGTCGACGGCGCTAGCCGTTGGACACAAAATCTCGCTTCGGCTGCTTGGGCTCTCTACACCCCCTCACATGAAGTGATCCATTCGAGTGGCATATGTTTGGGGTCAGCAACCAACAACCAAGCCGAATACACTGTTTTCATTGGCCTCCTCGTCGATGCCCAACATCATCATATTCGCCACCTTAGCGTCTTCCTCGACTCTCAACTAGTCGTTTTCCAGCTCAACAATGTGTACCACGTTCGTGATCCTTGCCTCTTTCGCAAATACCTGCAGGTTAGGCTTTCATCTCAACATTTTGATTCCATTACATTTACACATATTCCAAGACAATTGAATAAAATTACAGATAACCTAGTTGATATTGTGTTAGACTGGCATATATCACATCAAGCTACCTCTACACATACATAAACATATCACAATCCTGTCACAACATATACATAGAATAGACATCATCAAAACATTAACCAAAAACATGTAAACACCACATAGATCTCAAAAAGTATACTCATGTATATATATAGGTCCACAGTGCCATCCAAATGTTTACATACAAAAAATACACGTATCCGCAGGCCAATGCAGCACCTCGGTACAAAATGGGCTCACCAGCCTATATACAAAAAATATATATACATCAAATGCCTCAAATCACCACTCACGGTGCCTCTAGAGCACCATTGCCTACTCCTCCCTCAGGTGGTGGCGACCCACCACCTCCTGCCCCAATAGGTGGTGGTCCACCCCCTTCCGGCCCTTCCTGCCCCAGCGACAGTCGTCCGGTCGTCAACGTAGCAGCCACTGCTGCTCGTCGTAATATGGCCCGCCATGATGGTGGCACCACCACACACTGCTCCAGTAAATTCTCGTCCTAGATGCGAGACCATATGCCCTCAGGCACCTTCTGTAATATCATCTCCAGACGACGACGTATGTCCTCATAATCAGCTTCGGCCGCCGCCGGAGGAGCATGTGATGGCCCAGCACCAGGGTCATCAAACCGGTGCCTCCTCGCTGCCCTCTCTGGCTCAGCTGGTCGCACCGCGACCTCATCACACCGACGTCTCTCTCCCCACAATGATCTCTCTGGTGCTCACTGCAACTCCACCTCACGCCCGCGAGGTGCCACATCTGCACATGCAAAGAAACAATAGATAGTATCAGCATGTATATCATATACATATGGACTGCTAACTCAAACACAAAATAGAAAAAACATACACATAAACACCAAACATGCCTCGATGATCAAAAACCTCCCCTGGTGGTAGCACCATGTATGGATCATCCCGGAAGTCCACCCCGGCATAGGGGTAACGTAAGATCACCTGTGGCATCTGCCGCCATACCTATGCCACCTTTGCAGAAAAGAAGTGGCCACATTTTCCACCACCATGGCGAAGCAACACAGTCGACCACCGCCTCAACCGTGGATCTTGCGCCCTAGGCACTCCCAATAGAATCCTTGGGCTCAACATCGGCACCCTCTCTAGAAACCAGGCCACTAGGATGGACCCGAAGGAAAACTCCCCCGTATCAGTGGACCGACAGTGGTTCAACTGCCCCACCATCCTCGCATGCAGCATAAGCCCCCAAGCGAAACGCTCACCGGCCAACACTCTCTCTAGCACCAGAAGCTGGCCACCACTAATCCACTGGGTCGCTAGTGACCCATATACTTGCACAATCATCACTGCTATATAGCGATGCGCCAGGGAATCTATAGGCACAATGCTCACAACTGTCCCAGACATAAAGTTTTGACCCAAACAATATCTTCGGCCAATAGTCGCGGGCTGCGTATCCCTAGGCAACACCGGCTCCGCCGGTAGGGATGTTCCCCGAAAGGGAAGCCCAGTCAAGAATTATACATCCTCCACCGCAGTGAAGGGGATCTTCTCTCCTTGCATGAGGAAGCAGTGCAACTCCGGACTCCACATCTGGATCAAGAACTGTAGGAGATACTCCTGTGCCCGTATCAACGGGAACTCAAAGAAATTTAGCATCCCACAGGCTGCCAAAGTCGCACACACACCTGGCCCCTCAATGGCCATGGAGTCTCACAGCTGAGACCAGTCTCGCTCTCGCCAACCCACTGGCATTGTCACAACCGTCCATCTACAGACAACACAAAGTCCTATATCAGCTCAAGAAACCATCAACAACATAAAAAAGACTCATTTTTATACACCTCAACCTTGCTTACTAGGCACGGTTTTGTTACCCACAGGCGCGCACACATGCGCGCCTGTTCACTACATAGGTGTGCACACATGTGCGCCTGTTCACTACATAGGTGCGCACATGTGTGCGCACCTATTCACTACACAGGTGCGCATCAGTGCGCACCTATTTGCTTCACAGGCGCGCTCCCAAGCGCACCTGTTCACCATATAGGCACGCACAGATGCGTGCCTATTCAACCTACAGACGCACACTTGTGCACGCCTGGTCAACTCACAGGTGCACCCTTAGAGCGCGCCATAAATCCCCTCTACCACGCCCCCATGCATGTATATCCGGTGGACAAGCGCGCACATGTGCGCACCTATTACCGGGTCGCCCTCCCATGTGGGGCCCATATCCCCTAAATCTCTCTATACGACCCCCCGTACAGCCCCTGCCCAAAAAATGAAATCCTATTTCTATGAAGGATGATCAGACCACTAACCTGAAGCTCGCTAATCACCAATCAGATGCCTCATCCTCCTCGAATCTCCAAAACTCCTCTGAAAACTGCTCGTCCAGTCACTATTGCAGCAGGTACAAATGAGGTGGCAATGTGGGTCCTACAGCTATATATAGGCCTTTTACCAAACTTCCACTCACCATTCCGAGAGCCCACGGTGTCCATTTTTCAATCCGTCTTCAGCCATGGGATCAACATCCCGTCATCTACATCATAGCAGTCCCTGGGCCTCTTTTCATATTGAGCCCTCGGGGTGCCTTTTTTTTCATACCCTAGTCAGGTACGCATGCACATATTCACGCTTATCAAATACATGCTCATATCTTCGATTCTCTTCAGATATTGTTCACTTTGGGTATTTGGTTTTCATGTGTGCAGGTACTTGATCATCATACATCGGCACAACCCCTTTAGGTATATACTCAGCACTAGTATGTAGTCTTTCCTGCTGTATCGCACTTACATTTCCAATCACACCTTCTGATATTTGCCTCTAGGATCCCCATTCCTGGCTCTGCAGTACCCACACCTCCATTTGCATCTTCGGTACTGTTACCCGGTAGCATTCTTACCCACATGAGTTGTCCCATTCATAGCACCTTTTGACACTTTTGACACTCATGTTGTGTTTCACAACCCTTTAGGGATGGGAGTCCCGATAGTCTTTCATCATGCTACGAATCAACCACATCCTCCTTCTCCTCATTTTTCTATCTTTCCCACACGGACTCCCAGATTATCTCTTCTCGATTCTATTTTTTAACTACACCTCCGCAGTATCATGAACCCTCCATTTCATCCACAATCAGTTTTCCCATCTGCAAACCTACCTTCATTTCACCTACCTCATACAGAAACTCACCAATGGGCCCCCCACCCTTCATCATTTTTCCAAGAAAATTATGCCCTACATGGGCCACCCATATCACACTGGGGCACCCGTTTCTATATTTGTACATTTCTCCACAATTATTCGTTATTTATTGTACAAACGCCTTTATTTTCAGTCGTTACATTGCCCTTTTTGTCGTCACCTTTGGCAACCTGCTTCCCTCTTTTTGGCCAGCCGAAACCCATGTTACCCTTGGTTGGAGCACTACTTATCATCTTCCCTTGCCCGGCATCATCCATATCTTCAGAGTACCCCACAGGTCACTTACCTCTACCCTCTAAATTTGTTCACCTTGTCCCGCCTCTGGCACAACTTATCCCCGGTCTTGTCATCCCCCTGACACTCGACCTCATTGAATGGTTGCGGCCACTTTTTATCTCATACATCCTCCAACCAAGGGCAGTCTTGAGTCTTCCCACATCTTGACTTCGTCCATGTACCTCTACCACTTCCTCACCTCACCTAGTAGATTTCACGAATCCATTTGCTTCTGGGAGTCGCGTCCCCCTTTTTGTCGACATCAACACAGTTTTCCAAAAGGGAGACAATATCTTGATTCTCATTATCCATTCAGTGAGAGATCTCGGACGACACATGGTGAAACACCATTTCTCCCTGCTGTCATTGACCCCCATAACATTTGACGCCAACACTTTCTCATGTTACGGTGGGTCTTACTTTGTGAATATTGCAGTTAGTTATTTTATTTGCCGAAGACCTCTGAACTTGGCAGGGCTATCAATGCCCACATCATCACTGCTACTTATTACCACGATCAATGCCTACTATTCAGAGCATGTTCATTTTCAGAATTGTCTTTTGCCTCTATCACGACTGCCCCCGAGGGCATTGTAGTTGTCTACACCAACACTTCAGTCATATTTTTTCAGAGTTACATGACACAAGCATGGGGCATGCCCGCCTCGTTTGTACGCAGTTTTCTATTTTACACACCTCATAGAAGGTCGGGTCCTATCGGTTCCTTTTTTCCTCCAACGGATTGCTCTGAACGATCCCACTATTGCTCTATCTTACAACAACATTCTCAGTAGAAGAAACATTGATGGATTTTGGCTATACGTATGCTCCTAACCTCATCCATTAGGGGGCATCTGTTATCACTGAAATTTCGTCCGCACATGGTTACAAGAACTCATCATCGTCAAACAGTGATGAAGTCATCCATGGACCTGAATTAATACCACATCATTCAAAAAAGGTAAAAAACTATACAAAGTAGTGAAAAATTGAAGAGCGCTTTGCAGACATTGGGCGCACGCGCGCATGCGCAGAACATGAACGTAGAAATCGCGCACAGGCGCATGATGCGCGACTGTTAGCGCAAAAAGCCACACACCTGCTAAACGACGCATTTATGGAAGTGGTCGGCCTCTCAACCACTTATGGTTCAGCTCCCAAGCCGATTTGACCCTCAAATCTGGGCTGGATCCCACTGGTGGGCTGGTCAAAGACCTAATAATGCCCTAATTGGCCTCTTTTAACACTACAAAGCAGTTAAACAATAACCCAAATGAATGCTATAAAAAGACATGGATGCACCTCATTTTCTCAAGGAATTCAAAGTAATGTTATGCTGCCTCTATTGTTTTGAGGACTCCATCCTTGACACAAGCATATTGGCACCATTACATTGGACAATCCACCTCACCATTTAGTGGATTTGTAAAGAGTTCTTTCATCACCATTTTCCATTTTCTTTGTTGTAAGAAGAGCTAGCTAGTGAGGGTCCAAGAGCCTTCCCTTGGAGGAAGAAAGGACTCATAGTCCCCTTTCTTCTTGGTGCTTTGTTTTCATCAATAGATCAACCTCAAACATTGGTGACATGGGTCTTTTGGTTCTTTTTGTTTCTATGTCCCTATGCTCATGAATTTAGTTTTTATTGCATCTCTTAGTTTAATTCTTAATTCTAGTTTTTGTTTTCTTTCCCTAACTCTTTTTTCTACAGCTGTCCTTCTTAGCAGACCCAAATGATCTTGCAAGCACCTCTATTCTGCTCACCAAGGTGATGAAAGAGGTGCAACATGAAGCTTACTCTATGTAACAACTTCTAGACCAAATGTGATGCAGGCAGTTGGACAGGTTGTAAGGTTTCAAGTAGCACCAAATGAATCACATGTTATGGAAGTGAAGAGGATATTCAGATATCTCAAAGGTACATTAGAGTTTGGGTTATGGTATCCAAAAGGGAATGATCTATCTCTTGTTTCCTATGCATATTGGGCAGGTTGCATTGATGATAGAAGAAGTACAAGTGGAACAAATTTCTACTTGGTTGAGTGCCTGGTATCATGGTTGAGCAAGAAACAATCATCAATATCTTTGTCTACTGTATCAAAAGTAGAGTATATTGCAACAATAACATGTTGTACTCAGGTTCTAGGGATGAAACAAACTTTGAAGGATATACAGGTTGAATATGATGAGCCCATTTCGATATTTTGTGATAACACTAGTGCCATCAGTATATCAAAGAATTTAATGATACACTCCAGGTTGAAACATATTTCGATCACGTTTCACTTTCTATGGGAACAAGTTGCAGATAAGAACACCATGGTTGAGTATATTGGGACAAAAGAGAAAATTGAAAATATATTCATCAAACCTCTTCCGAGGGTGACCTTTTAGTATCTTCGACATAAAATTGGAGCAATTTCTATCCCACAGTGAATTTTTGAATGCTTTTCATATATGTCATGGATTTACATGAGGAAGCACCATAAAGAGAAAAAGTATATCAGAAAGATTCGAATCTTGCAGACAAGGGGAGAAGCCCAAAGGAAAATGAATATATGGGGAGCATCCCAAAGGACAATTCAGATAGGGTGAGCATCCCCAAAGGGAATTTACCCTTTTCCATTGATTTCAAGGGGGGAGAGAGAGAGTAATTAGAGGCATGGAAATGGAGATAAAGAAAAAAGGCATGATCACAGGAGGAGAAATGGCCACAGGGGGAGCATGAGCATAAGTTTTTCCATGCCATCAACATTGCATCAGAGTGTTTCCATTAATGCCAAAGGGGGATATTGTTGAAAGATTGAGTTTGTTGTCATTGATTTCAACCCTTGAAGCAAGTCCGGTAGCAAATACATGAAGCTCAATGTATTTGCAAGTAAGACTATCATAGATAGATAGTACACGCCATGTTTTTTTAGTGATAGGTGGCACATCATGTGGTTCCTTACGATTGAGGAGATATGGCTTTGTAAATATTGGAGGACCCTCAAGAATAATCTAGAAACTCCTAGAAGGTCAACAAGAAGTCAATTATTCTAGAAGCCTCTAGAAACTCTTCAAGAAGTTTGCTAGTCAAAGTGGTTACACCAAGAAGTTCAATATGGGTAAAGTAGATGCAACAAAGAAATTATGAGTTTACTAATTATGGGTAAAGTAGTTGCAACAAGAATGTGGGTTATCCCTAAAGGAAGGAAAATGGGTAAAACAATTACAATATAGCCCCTAAAGGAAGACATTTGGGAAGTATAAATAAGAGATCAAGAGATTCCCATTTACACATATTGATCACATTGAATATAAATGTTGTAAATTGTTATGGGTAGGTACTATTGACATTGATGAAGCAGCGAGTCCGAGGTATCAAAATTCAATGAAGAGAGAAGTAGCAGGAGCCAAAGGTACAAAGTTGAGCTTACTGTTTTAGGTTTTTCCTGAGGCTATGTTTGAGTTGTAGTGAAGGAAGAGCGTGGGTATCCATGAGTTGTAGTGAAGAAAAACATGGACTCTCAAAGAAGAAAATAAATGCACGGGTTGTAGAGGCATTAGGGCATGGACATCCACGAGCCACAATGGGATAAATCACAAACATCCATGAGTTTATAGAGAACAGGGCATGGATCTATTGAGGAAACTGAATTTTTGAATATTAAATCCATCAGGTCAGCTACAAGTTGAGAGGTATGGTTTACTATGTATGTTAGTGTCTATATTCTGCAAAAGTACAACATATAAATGTCTTATTAGTTAATGAGTATTTTATTTGGAAGACATTCTTGTGGATCTTGGAATGAGGGTTTGTGACATAAGGGTCTGAGTGGAGTTGATGAAGTATAGTAGCAGTGATAGGTTCTGGAAGTGAGAATGACATATCAATAACATGTTGATTGATTCATTGGTAGTGACATGTTGTCTACATTTATATTTCTGAGTGGTTGGATGGGGCAAGGAAAGGGGGTTGTACCCTCCTTCTGGTTGGTGCTGGAGAATTGGGGACTAGGAGATTCCTTCAAGTTGGATCTTGAAACTAGGGGGTTGGAGCCTCCTTCCAGTTGTAGCTCGAAAATAAGGAAGTTGGTGCTTCTTATGAATGTATTTATTCTGACATATAAGAAAATCATTATGTGGCTTTCTCTTGCATTGGGTTTCCACGTAAAATTATGGTGTACCGTGTGCTTGTGTGGTTACTCATTGTTTATTTTTTATGTATATTTCTCATGATGTTTTGAATGCTATTGATGAACTTCTCATAAAGTTAAACAATGAATATTTTGGTTAAAAGTAATAAAAGTTCTCATACCGATTCACCCCCCCCCCTCTCTCAATATTCCAACAAAAGGGCCTTAAATGGGGTCATTTTAATAGATGTGTGATAGGTAGTATTATACTTCCATTTTGATAAAGGAGGCCACTTCATCCATTGAAATTTATTGTCAGAAGAATAACATCGTAGATAGCCATCTATTTTTTTTTTAACTATTTCTGTTTGACCATATGTTTGTGGATGAGATGCTAAAATCATAGATAATGTTGTTCCACTCTTCTTCCATAATTATCTACAAAAATGTCTTGTGAATTTTGGATCTCTGTCACTTACTATTACTTTAGGAAGACCATAAAGTCTATGAATTTCCTTCATGAACACTTCTGCCACATGTATTTCTATATATGTACTTTGAATTTTGAAAAAATGTGCATATTTTGTGAGTCTATCAATGACCACAAAAATGGCATCCTTACCTTCATATTTTGGTAACCTTGTAATGAAGTCCATTCATATATCTTCCCATATTTGATTAGGTATGTGTAATAGATGAAGTAACCATGGATATTTTACCATATCTCCTTTATTTCTTTGGAAAACCTGACATTCTCTTACAAATTTTTGAATATCTTTGTTCATTCCTTCTCAAAAGAAGTCTTATTTTATCCTTTGATATGTTTAAAAGAACCCTACATGTCCTTCTATTGGAGAGTCATGGAACTCCCTTAATATTTGTTGCTTCAAATTTTATTGAGGGAATAAAAATATTCTACCCTTGTACCAGAGTATATCTCCCTTCCACTCCCAATTTTCCATAGAGTTCATCGTGTTAGTCATGGAGCCTGATTATCTTCCTGATTCAGAGGTATTTGTTTTCAGTCGTGTTTATAACCCATGAAGAATGTACACCCCAGAATAATATACACTCCTCCATGCGGGGGAGTGAAGAGGGGGGTTACCCCCTCTGCAGGGTCTGAGGGAAAGCGACCCCCCAACGGGGGTTCGAGGGTGAAGCCCTCAAAGGAAAAATTGCCTTGTAAATGTGTATTGTAATTTCATTGTTAATCTAGACTGTTCATTATAAGGTCACAGATATGACAGTAGAAGTTATGTTAGGGTTTTTTTTTTCCCTAGAAGGAAACCCTCTTTTATGAGGGAAATGTGTTGCGGCTATGTATCATTGTGAATATTGTATTCTGAGAGAAGAGACTGTGAGAGAAAGAAGAGGAAGTTACAGGGGGTTTGTTGTAGGTTGTATCTCTTCATTTGATAGATAATAATAAAGGAAGGACCTGGAAATTTCTCTGGTGGACATAGCCCACAATGGGTGAACCACATATATTTGTGTCTCTATTGTATTGTGTATCTTCTGTGTTTTATTTACGCATTTGTTTTATTTTATTGCTCCGCGATCCTGTTTTTCTAAAAAATGGTATTAGAGAAAAAGGTAACTCATAGGAAAACAAGGTTCCTGGTTCAAGTGGGAGAAATGGCGGAAGATGGAAAGTTCAGGGTCGATAAATTTAATGGCCAAAACTACCAGTTATGGAAGATACATATGGAAGATTATTTATATCAGAAGGATCTATTCCTACCATTGGGTGGAATAGCAAAGAAGTTGACGACCATGAAGGATGAAGAATGGGAGGTTGTTACACATTATTTTCGTCACCCCTATGACCATTAATGATGTAAACCTATCCTTTGTCTTTAGAAGGATCAATTGCCTTAATCCCTGAAGAAGAATGAAGATGAGCTTTCCCAGAGAGATGAAATTATACTTTTCCTTTGTCAAAAACCTTATAAAAAGGGATCGTCACACCTTTCTTAGTTTTAATGGTGGACGATCTAGGATCGTCACAGGTTGCACCACAGTGGCTTGCGATGTCGTCATAGTTTTCTCAGTTTTAAGGGTGCGACGATTTTTCGTACTAAGGAAAAAGAAGAATTTCTCGAAACTTATAGAATAGAAACTTCGAGGGTGAGGTGGCCTCAGATCGGTTTGGATTTGATTCGTGTCCCTGATCTCATGGGATCATCCTAACCACCTCACTCTATCATTTTCAACCTACAAATGGAGAGGAGTTCTCATGAGGAAGGAGCTGGGGAAAGTTGGAAAGTTCTTGAGTTTTGTAGCTTGGAGTTTTTGAAGCTTGTATGTTGGCTTTGAGCTTTGCTTTGTCAAGATAGATTGTTGATCTCAGAATATGTGGAGTAGAAGTGTGTGGGAAGCAAGGAACTGTTGGAAAGAACCTGAAAACATCAAGGCATTTGGTTGTATATTTCTTCCACATTTCTAATACAAAAATATATTTCTTTCCCATAAAATTGGTCTTATTTTATTGTATGACTCCTTGATCACATACATAGGTTTTTGTTGAGTATATGTTGTTTCTTTCACTTCATTTGCTTGTGTCTATTTACAGGTTCAACATCCCATAAGCCTTCAAATGGAGCGAGAATGACACTAGCGAGGACAAACGACATTTAAAAGGTATGTCATTTATCTCTTGTTAGTTAGTATGCTTGATGATTGAAACTTAGGGGAAGTTTTATATTTTGTTTTGTTTCATTCTAGTTTCTTGTGGGATCTAGGGAGATCTATTTGTGTACGCACTTACCGATTAATCCGATAACAAAATTGGTGACCATAATGGGGAACAAATTGTTTTCCTAGTTTGTCTTGCTTTCTTGCTTTGATTTTCTGGGTTCTGTTTTCTGAGTCATTGGGAGATCCAGATTGAATCTCTGACTATTTAATTTCACTGAAAAACCTCATTTTTTTTTTTAACCGTTTTTTCCTTTGATCGTCGCACCCTACTTTGAGAGATAGTGCGACGATATAGGATCGATGCACCCTAAATTTTGACATAGTGCAACATCTTCGCACTATATTTTTTCTCTAGCCCACGATGATCAAATATTGTCGCACTATGTTAGTCTACAACCTGCAACGATTGTGAAAGAAATTGATTTTTGATGGTTTTCTTTCCTAGATATTAGATATGGTTTTGGGGTGATTTGTTGGGTCTTATTATAGTCTTCTTGACAATTTTGAATATGATTTTAGCTATCTTTGAAACAACAAATTTAATTTCTTTCTTTGCATTAGATTGGGGGCATCCTTGCATTTGAAGTAGAAAAATTGCATGGTTTTGAGCATTTTTGGTCTTGAAATCTTAAAACATTTCCCCCCTCATGGTTGCGGGGGGGAAAGAATTGTGTATTGGTGTACATTCTCTTTGGATAATTTCTTAAAGTTCTTGATATTAATGAGTTTAATAAAATTTTGGGACATTGTGCATTTAGGAATGATAAATGTTTTCTCCTTCTCGTAATATAGCTTTCATCGAAGTGAAATATTTTCATTCTCATTTCTTTGCATTGTCTAGAGTCGGTCAAAACATCATCTAGTCCATGCCATTTTCCTCTTGAGTAAACAACATCCTTAAAATAAAGCGCTTATACAAATTTATTACACATTTTTATATTTTCTGGTAGCAAACCTGCATTATCTTAAGGTGTAGGGATTTGGAATAGGTGTGAAATATAAGTTTCCAAAGTTGTAAACAAACATAGTATCTTGTGATGGGGAGAGTTCAAATCCACTTGCTACATTTTGTCCTGGGAAGCCCTTCTAACATAAGGGTCAATCAAGAGGTCGCATTAGGACCGACATAGTTACTCACCCTACTTTGTTGGTCTTAGTGTATAGATTGCACATATTATTGGGGGTTAATTGAGAAGAAAATCCCGTGGGGACCTTCTCAAACTGATTTTGGGCTTAGATACCCTGCCTTTGTGCGTAGATCAGATTTTTGACTATTTCCCAAGGCATCATTATTGTAATTGGTAACCTTAGTAGCCTATCTCTTCAGGGTCTTTATATAAGGTGACTGTGGAGGGGAAAGTCTTCACGGTACCTAGAATTGACGTTGGCCAAACTCACTCGGGCTCCTTGGAGGGTATACCCATTATTATGTGTGGGAGATTTCACCAGGGTGTAAGTTCGTTAAGCAGGTCATCAATGTAACTTTTCCATCCGCTCTATCTCAGCCCCTCCTTACATTGTTCCTGCGATGTTGGATTTCATCACCAACTAGTGTGTTCATTGTGAGAAGGTTTTGTTTGTTTGCTTGCTTCCTAGATTTTTAGCGTGTGTTGTTTATTTTTCCTAGTAGACTCTAGGTTGGATATGTGTTTCATGACATCAGTTCCCGGAATGACCAAGGAAGAAACCCCTGCTCTGGGGGAACCTTTTGTTTTTCCTTCTTACGGAAACGTTGGTCCTCCTTACATCACTACTTTGAGCCTTCTAGGTCTCATAATTGGAATGTTGGTATGGTTGTTTTCCACTCCGGTAATCCCAAATGCAACAAGTGTTCATTTGTAAGCACTCCCCCCCAAGAACATCAACCTCATGTTGATACTTCACCTTCTTCACCAGTAAGATATCCTTTTCCTTCTTCATTTGCAAGGTATTCTTCCATTTCATCTTCTTCGTTGAGTGAAATCTCTGAAGCTAGTAACCTAGTGGATAAAAAGAAGAAGAAAAGGAAGAATAAGAAGAAGAAAAATAAGTAAGGGTCCAAACTTCCAACCACTTCCAAACATGTTGGAAAACCACCAGTTACTGATAATCGTGCTAGGAGTGTTGATGATGCCAAGATCACCCAAACAACCCGTAAGCCCAAGTATCCTTGCATGATTTGTAAGGGTATCCATATTCTTAAGGATTTCCCTGGTCTATCCAAGGTTATAGAAGCATGGTCTACACACCCTCTCCATCCCATGTTTTCAACCTATGAAAAACATGTTGATGACCTCCCGTCAACTAGTCATGATGTTGTTGGGAAGAAGAAAAGTAGAGTCAAGTTCCTCTGTAGGTTATGTAGAGGGAGTCATGAAACTCACCTTTTCCCTCGTATGGACAAAGCCTCAAAATTACTGGAAGACATGACTGTTTCCCAACCTCAAATTCCAGCTTCTTATCACAAACTTACTCTTAACCCACCTGTAGTTGATGGAATGATCAATCCGGTCCCTTCATCGGTCAGTCTGATTGATCATGTAGTCAATTTGGTCATGTCCTTAGTTGCACCAATTGACAAATTGGTTGATTTGGTCCCATCCTCGATCGATCCCACTCTCTCGTTAGAGAGTGAAACCCAAGAGGTCGATCCACTTCCACCTGTTGACCCCATTCTCCCCTTGGAGAATGCAACCCAAGTGGTCAATCTGATCTCATCATCGGTCAATCCTACTCTCCAGTTGGAGAGTAAACCTGATACTGCCCATGTTTTTCTCATTGATATAGAATATACCGTGCTTGGGGGCATTCCTCCTTCTCCCGTGGAATCCCCTCCAAGTAATGAGGCCATCCTTTTTGATTGGGGTGCGCTAACTGGACCTCGTCTTCCCTCTCACATTCCTTTCAATATTATAGTACAGGTTTGTGGTCGGGACGTTCCTCAAACGTTGATAGACGAAGGTTCATATGTTATTATTTTGTCCTCTATTGCTTGGAAAGCTTTGGGTTATCCTCAGCTTGTGCCAGTTACGCAAAATCTGTTAGCTTTTAACAAAAGAACCAATCACCGTTTAGGATTCCTTCCTCAATTTCCTATAACTTTGGGAGGGAAAACTGTCATTATTGACGTCATGGTAGTCCAAGACCCCTTGTATTTATATTTAATCCTTGGGTGAGATTATTTCTATGCCATGAAAGCTATCATGTCCACTATTTTTCATGTGATATCTTTCTCTCACAATGGAAGAATTGTGACTATTGATCAACTTTCATTTGTTGGCCCTGACTTGACCATCAACTCAATGACCTCCCTAGATGGTTTGTATACGCAGACGATATCACCCCCACCACAGGTCAATTATGTGGTGTTGTCTCCCATTCCTTCAGTTTTCGATGCAGATGAGCCCCTCACTATAAGCTCAGTCTCTTATGACTTGGATTCGATAGTTGACATGGTGATATCTTTGGTAAGGCTATTGGAGCCTGATCTCCTTTCCCCTATCACAACCCTCGACATGTGTTCCTTCCAGAGTGTGTTTCTTCCGTCAAGTGAAGATCTCTTGGAATCCATGACCGAGTTTTGTCCCTTGACATAGTGTCCTTCTAGAGCATTGTCCTCTTGGAATCCATGATCAAGAAGAGGTGTTTGAGCTTGGTTTTTTGATTTCAATCTCATTAAAAAATGAAACCAACTTTGAGCATGGTTTTTTGATTTCAAGATCATTAAAAAATGACACCCTCTTTGAGCATGGTTTTATGATTTCAAGCTCATTAAAAAATGAAACCATATTTGAGCATGATTTTCTAATTTCAAGCTCATTAAAACATGAAACCAGTTGTGAGGATAGTTTTCGTGTCTCTGTAACTACCTCGTTAAAAAATGAAACAGAACTTACGAGGATAGGTTTCTTGTCTCTGTAGCAACCTTGTTAAAAAATGAAACAAATCTTACAAGCATAGTTCTTGTTTCTGTTTCAGGCTTGTTAAAAAATGAAACATAGGTCCGGGGATTGAACCTGGATTCGTGATCATAGTTCTTGTTCCTGTGTCAAGCTCGTTAAAAAATGAAATATATTTTTCCCCTCTTCAATTGAGGCAAGTACTTCTTTATGTATAGTATTGGAAGCTTCATTTCATCCTCCTATGCCAAGGGACAAAACGAAGCTTGGGGGGCATTTTCTTACAACCTCTGGACTTCATGCTAAAGTTAAGGCGCTAGCTTCTTAGGCTAGGGGCTAAGTACCAACCATCCCTAAATTTTGTTGGGAAGTCACAAGCATAGTTTTGTATCATTCAAGCTTGTGTAAAAATGAAACCATCTACCTCAAGCATAGTTTCCTCTGGTTCAAGCTTGTGTAAAAATGAAACTAGGTCTAAGCATGGTTTTGTTTAGTTTTAAGATTGTGTAAAAATAAAATCTATCCCAAGCATAGTTTTGTTTTGTTTTAAGCTTGCGTAAAAATGAAAAAAATATCGAGCTTAGTCTTTGTTCTTTCTCGTGCTCGTAAATCAATGAGAATGTAACCAAGTATACTTTTATCACTTTTTCAGACTCGTAAAGGTTATATGAAAAAGGAACCCCCTGGAGTCCTCTTTAAGCTCTTTTTAGACTCTCTAAACATGAAAAGATGGTTGAGCGATATTGTTCTTTTCACACTCGTTAAAGTATTTGAAGAAAACATTTGTTGAGTGCTAGTTTATCTCTTTTTCGGTCTCATCAGACTACTTTACGAAAAAGGGCATTTTGGAGTTTCCTTTAAGTGTTTTTCAGACTCTCTAAATATGAAAAACCATAGAGTTTACTTTCTTTGGAATCGTAAAACAAACATCGAAAGGCCCATATGAGATCGAACCACTCCTTCCTAGGGTTCGTTAAAAATTCTTCGAGGGACTCATCCGAAGGATGAGATTACAGTTCAAGAATATGATATCCTCCTCAAGCTTCTGTAAAAATAAAGAGGTACTCGCCAAAAACGGTGGGGGAAAATTGGGAAAGAAATGTATCTAAACTTGTATTCTATGAAAGAGTCTCTTTTGAACATGAAACCCTTTCACTTGCCTTGTGTCTAGATTGGAAAATCCACTTGTCTCCTGATCATAATCCTTTATAAGATTACAAATTGGTTTGTGATCCCTATTATCGAGTCAGTGTTTCCAAGAAAATTGTCGTATCATCAAAGAGAATTTCAACCTGGAAATCCTTCTATTGTGTCGGCCATTTCTGCAGTCCTTAAGCCTTCTATTGTGTTAGTCATCCCTGATTCAGTCTCGAATCACTTGTTACTTTGATATACTTCAAATCTTTTTACCCATTTGATGTCTTTGATGGAGGATACATTAAGGCCTTCTTGTGATGAGTCTTTTCCTGTCAACTTCAACTCATTATGCAGGAATTAGACTTATAAACTAATTGGTACCTTGGAACTCGCATGCATCACTGGCATGTTTCCTCACTTTCGACAATGGGTTTTCATTATTGACCCTTGATTGGAATATTCCATCGAGTGTTCGACTTCAACTCATTAATTCACATTCGTTGGATTCGAGTACCTTGAGAGCCATTGACATTAGTGGTGATTTCCCTCACACTTGTTAACGATATTCATTAATGACGGGTAATCAAGTGGTTTCTACCATGTTCGACTTCAACACATGTATTCACATGGTTAGATTCGTATTATAGAGTGGTGGAGATGAAGACCCTGAATCTTTTTTGACAAATTCAGTTTGCATTGGAGTATATTTAGATTGTACTATTGCATAGATCCATAATGTATGTCTCATGGCTATGTTCAAATTTGAGTCTTTAACACGTAGATACACAATGTATTTTTGGTGGCTATGTTCATGTTTGAGTCATAATGACATGGATCCACAGTGTATGTTTGGTGGCCATGACCTGTCTTACATGACATGGATCTTTTCATGTCGGCATTTATGCTTTGAGTCATTTGTATTCTGAGTATGGGAATTCCCACCTCAGTGATGAAGATATTATTGTACTGTATTTCCTTGTTTGTTGGTAGGTTTCCGACTGAAATGTTCCTTGTTCCTACACACACTTGACAAAGTATTTTAGCTATCACTCTGTTATAACTTCATATTTTGGAGGGCTCACTGCTACACATTATTTTCATCACCCCTATGACCGTTAATGATGTAAACCTATCCTTTTTCTTTAGAAGGATCAATTTCCTTAATCCCTGAAGAAGAATGAAGATGATTTTTCCCAGAGAGATGAAATTATACTTTTCCTTTGTCAAAAACCTTATAAAAATGGATTGTCGCACCTTTCTTAGTGTTAAGGGTGTGATGATATAGGATCTTCATAGGTTTCACCACAGTGTCCTACGACATCATCACAATTTTCTTAGTGTTAAGGGTGCAACAATTTTCGTATGAAGGAAAAATAAGAATTTCTCGAAAGTTCTAGAATAGAAGCTTCGAGGGTGAGGTGGCCTCCGATCGTTTTGTATCCGAGTCATGTCCCTGATATCATGGGATAATACTAACCTCCTCACACTATCCTTTTCATCATATAAAAGGAGAGTAGTTCTCATGAGGAAGGAGCTGGGGAAAGTTGAAAATTTCTTGAGTTTTGTAGCTTGGAGTTTTTGAAGCTTGTATGTTGGATTTGAGCTTTGCTTTGTCAAGATAGATTGTTGATCTCATAATCCGTGGAGTAGAAGTGTGTGGGGAGAAAGGAACTATTGGAAGGAACCTTTCAACATCAAGGCATCCGGTTGTATCTTTCTTCCACATTTCTGATACATCAATATATTTCTTTCCCATAAAATTGGTCTTATTTTATTGTATGACTCCTTGATCACATACATAGGTTTTTGTTGAGTATACGTTGTTTCTTTCACTTCGTTGGCTTGTTTGTATTTACAGGTTCAACATCCCATAAGCCTTTGAACGGAGCGAGAATGACACTAGCGAGGACAAACGACATTTAAAAGGTATGCCATTTATCTCTTGTTAGTTAGTATGCTTGATGATTGAAACTTAGGGGAAGTTTTATATTCTGTTATGTTTTGTTCTAGTTTCTCGTGGGATCTAGGGAGATCTGTTTGTGTCCACACTTACCGATTAATATGATAAAAAAAATTCTTGACAGAATGGCACTAGGAATGATACGACTGAGCCTGGAAACGTCGGTGGCTTTCAATATTTCGAAAGAAAAGACAATGAAGGATCTGATGGACGCATTGGCTAAACTGTATGAAAAACCCTTGACATCCAATAAGGTATTTCTAATTAAGATATTATTTAATATAAATATGTCATAAGGTGGGTTTGTTGCAGATCATTTAAATGAATTCAATATGGTTACTAATCAAACAAGTTATGTAAAATTGGACTTTGATGATGAGTCCAGGGCTCTTCTAATCTTGTGCTCATTGCCAAAAAGCTGCAATGACTTGGTCATGACTGTAAGTAGATATTTCTTTGGTTCAAACAATTTAAAATTTGATGATGTTGTTGGTTTTATCCTTAGTGGTGAAATGCGACGGAAAAGCACAGGTGAGCCATCAGGTAATGCGTTAAACATGGAGAACATGAGAAGAAAAAAGGATAGAGGAAAGAGATCAAGGAACCGTGAGAATTCTAGGAAGGGTAGATCCAAATCCATATTTGGAAAGATAGAGTGCTGAAATTGTGGGAAGAAAGGACATTTGAATAAAGACTGTAGCGCTCCAAAGAAACAAAGAGATAGACAATAGGAGAAAAATCAGGAAGAAAATGTAACAGGTGATGTGTTGCAAGATGCTTTGATTCTTTCTGTAGATAGTATTTCCAAGTCTTGGGTAGTATATTTAGGGGATTTATTACATGCCACACCCCATAGGAAACATTTTCTATATTATGTTCATGGTGATTTTGAACAGGTTCATTTGGGTGATGATGCACCATGCAAAATTGTTGGAAGGGGAAAGGTAAAAATAAAGCAAAGAAATGGAAACAAATGGTTGTTGAAAGAGGTAAGACATGTTCCATATCTAAGGAAAAATCTAATTTAAACAGGGTAGTTGGCAAGTGAAGGTTCTATATCCATATTTATAGATAAGGTGTGGAAAGTCACCAAAGGATCATTGGTGATAAAAAAAGGAGAGAAGGTAGGTACATTGTATTTATGTACTGGTAATACTGACTCTTCTATATATTTAGCTTCTACACGAGTGGATACAACACTGTGGAATCATAGGCTTGGAAACATGAGTGAGAAGGGTATTCATATACTTCACAGGAGAAATTTGTTGCCAGATATTAAAAAAATTGATTTGGATTTCTATGAGCATTGTGTTTATGGAAAACAAAAGAGAGTCGAATTTCTCATAGTTGGAAAAGAAAAGAAGAGTGAAAGGTTAGATCATGTGCATACAGATGTATGGGGACCAAATTGGGTATCATCTCTTGGTGTTTCTTGTTATTATGTTACTTTTATTGATGATGTAACT
Source organism: Picea engelmannii (assembly GCA_009831015.1). Lineage (NCBI taxonomy): Eukaryota > Viridiplantae > Streptophyta > Pinopsida > Pinales > Pinaceae > Picea > Picea engelmannii. Next base: position 450,067 of record ML791196.1, read on the forward strand.
AGAAAAACTTGGGTTTATTGCTTTCGACAAAAATATGATGTTTTTGATATTTTTAAGAAATGGAAAGCTTTGGTTGAGAATGAGACATGAAAAAGGTTGAAGTGTCTCAGATCAGAAAGTGGAGGTGAATATTGCAATAAGGAGTTTGATGATTACTGTTCATACCATGGGATTCGTAGAGAGAGGATAGTTCCATGAACATGACAAGAAAATGGTGTGTCAGAAAGGATGAATAGGACAATCATGGAGCGTGCAAGGAGTATAAGATTGCATGCTGGTTTTCCTTACAGTTCTGTGAAGATGTTGTAGATATTGTTGTTTACTTAATAAATAGAGGACCTTCAAGCTCTTTGGATGGTAGAATTCTAGAGGAGGCATGGATAGGTAAAAAGGTAAACTGTTCTTTTTTTAAGACTTTCAGTTGTGAATCATTTGTCCATATTGATAAAGAAAACAGAACAAATATTGAGGAAAGAAACAAGAAAAAGAAAAATCAGAATACACGGTGCTTGATGAGATCACTGGAAAGAAATTCCAAAGGTACTAGAAAATAAAAATTTACAACAAAAGGATTAGCAGGTACCTCAAACTCCTGCAGGTGTTGTTAGAATATCTACCAGGTTAAGTAGACCCCCTGAACGATACTCTCCTTCATTGTATTATTTATTGTTGAATGATTTTGGTGAACTATAATGTTATGCAGAGGCAATCCAGGTAGACACTAAAAAGAAATGGGAGCAAGGCATGAAAGAGGAAATGGATTCCTTGGTAAATAATCAGACTTGGGACTTGGTTTAGTTTCCTGCAGGAAAAAGAGCATTGCAGAATAAATGGGTTTACAAGTTGAAGGAAGAAGATGGAGGAAAAAAGCGGTACAAGGATAGACTTGTTGTAAAGGGGTTTTCAAAAAAGAAAGGTATATATTTTGATGAAATATTTTCTCCTGTTGTTAAAATGACTTCAATTAGGAATATTTTAATTCTTGTGGTAGTTGAATATTTTCATCTTGAATAGTTAGATGTAAACACAACTTTTTTCCATGGGGATTTGGAGGAATATATTTATATGCAACAACGACATGGGTATGTGGTCAAAGGGAAGGAAAATTTGGTATGCAAGTTGAAGAAGAGATTGTATGGCCTAAAGCAAGCTCCAAGGTAGTGGTATTTGAAGTTTGATAGGTTTATGACTAAAAAAGGTTATAGAAGATGTCATTCTAATCACCGTGTTTATTTTAAAAGCCTAGAAAATGGAAGCTATATTATCTTGCTATTGTGTGTAGATGACATGCTTGTTGCAGGGTGTAATATGCAAGATCTAAATGTGCTCAAGAATAAATTATATAATTCATTTGCAATGAAGGATTTGGGTGTTGCAAAGAAAATATTTGGTATTATAATAACAAGAGACAGGAAAAAATCACAAATTGACATTGTCTCAGGGTGAGTACATAGAGAAGGTGTTGGAGAGGTTTAGAATGCAGAATGAAAAACTAGTTAGTACACCTTTGGCCAACCATTTAAAATTAATTAAGGAAATGTGTCACAAGACACACGAGGATATAGAATACATGTCTAGGGTCCCTTATTCATCAACGGTTGGTAGCTTGATGTATGCAATGGTTTGTACAAGACCAGATATTGCACATGCAGTGGGAGTTGTGAGTAGGTATATGAACAATCTAGGTAAAGAACATTGGGAGAAAGTGAAGTATATTCTTAGGTATTTGAGAGGTACTGCTACTCATGCATTATGTTTTGGAGGTTCAAACACTGTTCTATAGGGATATGTTGATTCAAATATGGCAGGTGATAAATATAGAAGGAGGAGCACCATAGGGTATGTTTTTACTATAGGTGGAACAATAGTATTGTGACAGTGAGAGTTCCATTCATATTGAAAATAAATTATCCTTCCATTCGAAGACTAATCATATACAACTCAGGTACCATTTCATACGATCCATCTTGGAAGATGGACATTTGAAGTTGGAAAAGATACACACTAGACAAAATCATGTAGACATGTTAGTTAAGGGAGTAACCAGGGAGAAACTGAGTTCCTTTTCAGTTTCAGTTGGTCTTCAAGCATGAAGGTGAAGATGAGAAATTTACCAGGTCCAAGAAGGTGCATAGTCCAGTAGATACAACAACGTTGGAGTTGTTGAGATCAATCTCCAAGTGGGATATTGTTGGTTGTCGATCCCGATTATCTTCTTGATTCAGAGGTCTTTGTTTTCAGTCGTGTTTATACCCCATGACAACTTTACACCCAGGAAGAATGTACACTTCTCCATGTAGGGGAGTGTAGAGGGGGGTTACCCCCTCTGCGGTGTTCGGGGAAAAGAGGGTGTCTGATGGGGGTTAGAGGGTGAATCTCCCAAAGGAAAAATTGCCTTGTAAATGTATATTGTAATTTCAATGTAAATCTGGACCGTTCATTATAAGGTCACTTATCTGACGGTAGAATTTATGTTAGTGTTTTTTTTCCCTAGAAGGAAACTCTCTTTTATGAGGGAAATGTATTTCGGCTATGTATCATTGCGAACATTATATTCTGAGAGAGGAGACTATGATATAAAGAAGAGAAAGTTACAACGGGTTTGTTGTAGGTTGTATCCCTTCATTTGTTGGATAATAATAAAGGAAGAACTTGGAAATTTCTCTGGTGGACGTAGCCCACACTGGGTGAACCACATATATCTATGTCTCTATTGTATTGTGTATCTTATGTGTTTTATTTCCGCATATGTTTTATTTTATTGCTCTGCGATCCTGTTTTTCTAGCAATGGTTTCATAAGACAATAATTTGTTTTTGTAATTCATAGTTGTTAAGCTACAGGAAATTAATTAGTTAGCATAAAATTTTAGTTTTTATGAGTATTCTGCATGTAATGGACCTTATTTGGGCCAGAGGACATTACATTATGGTATCAGAGCCTCTGGCTCAAACAATGGGCTTGTATGGCCCAAGACGACTATGAATTGGTAAAATTCCCTATTGTAGATTTGTGTGTGATGAATTTGAGGAGAAACAAAGAAAAATCAGAGTGAAATCCCCAAATTCGTAAGAAAAAACTTCAAGTTTAAAGGACTAAGAGTTGTTTAAAAGGTTCAATGGAGCCATCTTCAAAGTTGTAGAGTTAAATTCAACTTGGAAGGTCAAAATTCGAGTTTTAATGGTTTCCTATAAAAGTTGGACAGAGTTTATCAATCAACGACTGAGATCATGAGATCAATGACCTAGATTCATTTTAATAAATTTAAAAATTCATAAGGTTTCAGGCGTTTGAAAGGTGGAGTAAATCAACGGTTGAGATTTGTTTTTGGAGGTTGGGAAGTTGAATCAAATCAACAAGCTAGATTAGTTTCAATTTTTTGAGAGTTGGAGCCGATCGATGGTCAATATCATCTTAGCTTGAAAATTTTCCTTGTAAATGTATATTGTAATTTCATTGTAAATCTGGAAAGTTCATTATAAGGTCGCATATATGACGATAACAGTTATGTTAGGGTTTTTTTCCCTAGAAGGCAACCCTCTTTTATGAGGTAAATGTATTGCAGCTATGTATCATCGCAAATATTGTATTCTGAGTGAGGAGACTGTGAGATAAAGAAGATGAAGATACACCATGTGTGTTGTAGGTTATATCCCTTCATTTGATGAATAATAATAAAGGAAGGACCTAGAAATTTCTCCGGTGGAAGTAGCCCACACTGGGTGAACCACGTATATTTGTGTCTCTATTGTATTGTGTATCTTCTGTGTTTTATTTCCACATTTGTTTTATTTTATTGCTCCGTGATCCTTCTTTTCTAACAATTGGTATCAAAGAAAAAGGTAACTCGCAAGAAAAGAGGCTTCCTGGTTCGAGTCAGAGAAATGGTAGAAGATGGAAAATTTATGGTCGTGAAATTTAACGGCCAAAACTAGAAGTTATGGAATATGAAGATGGAATATTATTTATATCAGAAGGATCTATTCCTACCATTGAGTGGAATAGAAAAGAAGCCGATGACCATGAAGGACGAATAATGGGAGGTTCTTGACAGAAAGGCACTAGGAACGATACGACTGAGCCTGGTAGTGTCAATGCCTTTAAATATTTTGAAAGAAAAGACAATGAAGGAGTTGATGGATGCATTGGCTAAATTGCATGAAAAACCCTCAATGTCCAATTGTTGGGTATGTGTTGGGTTTCTTTGCCGATGGTTTTCTATTTCCGGTTAAGGAATTAGGGTTGTTGACTAATTCAGGTTATTGGGTTAGGGTTTTGGATGCCGCTAGCTCCTATATGTATATTTTATTGTAAACAATGTATCACTATGAATGAATAGAATATGTTGGTTTTCCCGGTTTGGGTTTTCGGGGGAAAAATCTCTGTGTAATGTTTGTATTTGCCATTGTATATTTTCTGCTCTTTTACTGAAAATTTGTTTGCAGTAAATATTGTACAAGGTTAAAATCTACATTTGGTATCAGATCTTTGTTCACTTCAGGGGGACACCTTTGTGGTCAAGGGTTTGGCTCAGGAATCTGATAAGCCTTGTTACAGTGGGAGATCTATGGTATTGAGTTTCCAGGTGAAAAGAAATGGCAATCAATTCAAAAATGGAGATCGAGAAGTTTAATGGGAAAAGTTTTGAGCTGTGGAAGATCAATATGGAAGATCTATTGGTGGACAAAGATCAGTGGATCATGGTAGATCCAGGTACTGTACCTACATGAACTTCAACATATGGCTGGAAAAATTTGGATCAGAAGGCAAAGAGAATAATCTGACTGTGCCTCACAGATTCAATATTGTTGAATGTGTCAGAGGAAGCTACATCCAAGGATTTATGGGAAAAGTTGGGGAAGTTGTACCAATTTAAGTCCCTAGTGAATAAACTATTCTTGAGAAAGAATATGTATAACCCGAGGATGAGAGATGGAGAATCAGTGGCAAATCATTTGAATGTCTTCAATACTGTGGTAAGTCAGTTAGTATCTATTGAGATTAAAATTTCAGATGAAGATAAATGTATCAGTTTGTTGTGTTCTTTACCAGACTTGTGGGGTAGTTTGGTTGTGGCCATAGGTAGTAATACAACTTCCTTGAAGTTTGATGAAGTGGTCTCATCCTTGTTGTCAGAGGAGATGAGACAGAAGAATATGTAAGGATAGAGCACATACACATTATTTGCACGAGGACATTCCCAGGAAAGAAATAGATCTAAGTTCTCAAGTGGGAGATCTAAGTCTAAGGGTAGATCTAAATCTCCTAGAAAGTTTGTAAAGGTATGTTGGAGATGTGGAAAATAAGGGCACTACAAGAAGCAGTGTAGATCCAAAGTTGAGAAAAAGAAGGGATCTAAAGAATCTCCTTCTATAGAAGAAAATACCTTCAAGGAAGAAGGAGGGGATGTGTACTTGGCTTCTTCAAGCACACATGCAGATCATGAGGCATGGTTGGTTGACTCTGGTGCATCCTTTCATATGACTCCCCATAGGGAGTGGTTTTGCAAATATGAAAGGTATGATGGAGGTAATGTTTTCTTAGGTGATGATTCGATGACCAAAATTGTAGGACGAGGAAAATTCAAGTTGAGGCTCATAGACAGAAGGATTAGAACACTACATGGTGTTATGCACATCCCAGGTTTGGCCAGAAATTTGATTTCTGTAAGAAAAATGGATGATGCAGGGGTAAAAAAAATATTTGAAAAGGAAACCTGCAGGATGGTTCGAGGAGAAATGGTGTTTCTGAAGGGAGTTCAGTTTGTAACTCTGTATAATATGCAAGGAAGCACTATTAGTGATGGGTGTAATAGTTCCATTGTTCCTGATATTGGAGTTGAAGAAGAAATAACTCCTATAGTCTCTGGAGAAAAGGTTATGCTGTGGCACCAAAGACTAGGGCATATCGGAGAGAAGGTCTTTGAATACTGCATGGTAAAGCTTTGGTTGAAGGTATGTATAACTGCTCTCTAGATTTTGATTTATGTGAACATTGTCTATATGGGAAGCATAATCGGGTAAGATTCCCCTTCGGTGCAATGAGGGAAGAAGGAATTTTACAGCTAGTTCACAGTGATGTTTTTGGACTTGTGTTGGTCCCATCATTGGGAAAATCAATGTACTATGTCTCATTTATAGATGACATCTCGAGGAATACTTGGATATATTTCCTCAGGAAGAAATATGAAGTATTTGATGGGTTTAAAGAGTTTAAGTCTCTAGTTGAGAATCAAACAAAGAAAATAATTAAGGTGTTGAGGATATATAATGGTAGAGAGTTTTGCGGGAATGAATGTGAAGAATTATGTAAGAAGTGTGGTATATAAAGGAAGAAGACTACTCCATATACACCTCAACAAAATGGAGTTGAAGAAAGGATGAACATGACGCTGATGGAAAAATAAAGGTGCATGCTTAGTGGTGTCAGGTTAGGGCAAGATTTCTGGGCAAAGGCAGTGGGTATTGCATGTTACCTGGTCAACAGATCACCCTCATCAGTGTTGGATGACAATACTCCACAAGAGGTATGGACTGGTAAGAAACCTTCTCTCACACATCTCAAGGTATTTGGTTGTGATGCATATGTTCATGTTCCAAAGGAAAATAGGAGTAAGCTAGAAAAGAAGGTTGAAAAGTGTATCTTTATTGGATATAAAGATGGTCTCAAAGGTTATAATATTTGGAACCCAGAAACTAAGATGATGGTGTTTAGAGAAATAAATGATGTTTTTAAATAGGAAGTCCTACCAAGTAAGGAAGAACAAGAGAAAATAGATTTTGATTTAAAGGATGATGAATCAGACTCTACAGAAGAACATGAATTAGAAGAAGAAGATCCTCATACTCCAGTATTGAGGAGATCAATTTGATAAAGAAGGCCATTGGAAAGGTATACTCCATCTGTTTTCCGTTCAAATTTTTCTTTGTCTATTACTTATGATGATCTTAGAAATATCAGGGAGGTAGTGGATTCAGAGGATGGAAATCTCTGGAAAATGATCATGGACAAAGAAATGGAATCATTGGATAAGAATGAGGCTTGAGATCTAGTGGAGTTTCCGACTGGAAGAAAGCCTATTGGTAGAAAATGGGTATTTAAAAAGAAGCTAAATGCAGAAAGAAAAGTGGAGAAATACAAAGATCGGTGTTAGGACCACATATTGTACCCTTTTTTCCCATACTTTTTGCCATTATTATACCCTTCATCACCTATATTCAGACTCATATTATCACTTCATTTGATCACTCCAAGGTATACAACGTCCTTTCTCATCACTATATGTTTAATTTGTTTTACATAATAATTTACATTACTTTTTGACCTAACCATTGATTAGAAGCGCATAAGTGTCCATATTTACATAATAGTATTCAAGGATGATGCTGAAACACACAACTATCTAAGTAGCTGCTGAAACACGGAAGCTGCTACACAGTCCGAAGATGCAGATGCCGAAACACGGAGCTGCTACACAATCTGAGGACGCATAAGCCGAAACACGGAGCAATCACTCAGTTCAGAAGTGCAGTTGCTGAG
>ML791196.1:481118-553778 GCA_009831015.1 Picea engelmannii
TAATTTGAACTATAAAGAATTGCAATAGGGAGATTACTTTCCTGTGATTCAATCCAGAGCTTCAGTTCATTCCAACAAGAATAGGTAGAATCATTTTCCTTACTACAACACTAAGTGCTTTTGGAATTGAGCATATATAGTGCACAGCTATCTTTGAAACAAAAGACTTCCCTGGGTTGATAATTTATGTTTCACTTGGTTGTTTAAAATTAATTAAGCAATTATAGTGACCAACAATCGGTTAGTAGCAAAGGGTTATTCCTAGGTTGAGGGAATTGATTTTGGTGAGATTTTTTCTCATGTTGCCAAGTTAACCTCTATAAGATTTCTATTATCTGTTGCTGCTACATTTGATTTTGAATTAGAACAAATGGATGTGAAGACAACATTCCTACATGGGGATCTGGAAGAAGAAATCTATATGAAGCAACCCGAAGGTTATGCTGTGAAGGGAAAGAAGGAGCTGACATGCAAGATGAAAAAGTCATTGTATGGTTTAAAACAATCACCAAGGATGTGGTATCAAAAATTTGATACTTATATGTTGGGACTTGGATTGACAAGAAAAAAACATGATCACTGTGTGTATTTTAAATTAATTGGTGATCATTTGATTTATTTGGTCTTGTAGGTGGATGACATGTTGCTGATAGGAAACAACAAGGAGATTTTCCAGGATGTGAAAACTCAGTTTTCCTCTAAATTTGACATGAAGGATATCGGTGCTTTAAATTTCATTTTGGGCATGGAAACTAAAAGAGATTGGAAAAAATGAAACTTTGGTTAAATCAGAGAAAATATGTCGAGACAATATTGCAAAGGTTTAATATGCAGGAATGTAAACCAGTCAAGGTTCCTATTCCTGTTGGTGTAAAGTTATTTGTGGATCAGTGTCCCAAGACACATGAAGAGGAGGAGGACATGTATCATGTTCCATATGCGAGTGCAGTTGGCAGTTTAATGTATGCAATGGTCTGTACTAGACCAAACATTACACATGTAGTGAGATTTTTGAGAAGGTATATGTCAAAACCAGGGAAGGAGCATTGGATAATAGTAAAAATAGTTTTCAGGTATTTGCGTGGCACCGCTAGCTATGGATTTTTCTACCAAGGAAGATCGAGATTGGACAGAGTGGTGGATATACATGGCTTTGTGGATGAATACTGGGTTGGAGATCTAGATCGTAGGATATATACAAGTGGGTATGTGTCTAACCTGTTTGGAGGAGCAATATTTTGGATGGGAAAAAGACAGGCTATAGTGGCACTTTCAACTACAGAAGCTGAATACATGGTAGCCACTCATGAAAGTAAGGAAGCATTATGGTTACAAATATTGTGTTCAGGTATTGGGTTGGTACAACAAGCTATAAGGATAGATTGTGACAGTCAAAGTGCAATTTTTCTAGTGAAGAACCCGACTTATCATTCAAAGACAAAGCATATTGATATTCAATATCACGTTGTGAGAGACATGATTGAAGAAAATAAATCATTGTTGATGAAGGTGGACACTTTGAAGAATGTTGCAGATTCATTAACAAAATCTATGAGCACTGAGAAGTTCTCTTGGTGTAGAGGATCCATGGGCATTGCCGCCCTGGATTGTTGACTATGTAACCCTGTAACCCCTTGCATGCAAAGAAAAAAACAAGTGGGAGAATGTTGGGTATGTGTTATATTCTTTGCATGAGTAGTGGTGTCACATATTTAGGTGCTTTTTCAGCACATGGTTTCTTTGATGATGGTTTTCTATTTTCGGTTAAGGAATTAGGGTTGTTGACTAATGCAGGTTATTAGGTTAGGGTTTTGGATGATGTTGGATCCTATATGTATATTGTATTGTAAACAATGTATCACTATGAATGGATAAAATATGTTGGTTTTCCCGGTTTGGGTTTCCAGGGGAAAAATCTCCGTGTAATGTTTGTATTTTCCATTGTATCTTTTTTGTTCTTTTACTAAAAATATGTTTGTAGTAAATATTGTACAAGGTTAAAATATACACCAATAAGCTATTTCTAATGAAGAGATCATTTAATATGAATATTTCAGAAGGTGGGTCTATTGCAGATCATTTAAATGAATTTAATACAGTTACTAATCAACTAAGTTATGTAAAAGTGGACTTTGATGACGAGGTCAGGGCTCTTCTAATCTTGTGCTCATTGCCAGAAAGATGGAACAACTTGGTCATGGTTGTAACTAACTATGTCTATGGTTCAATCACTTTAAATTTGATGATGTTGTTGGTGTTATCATTAGTGAGAAAAAGTGATGGAAAAGCATAGGTGAGACATCAGGTAATGCATTGAACATGGAGAATAGATGAAGACGAAAGGATAGAGGAAAGGGCTCAGGGAACCGTGGGAATTCTAGGAAGGGTAGATCTAAATACAGATTTGGAAAGATAGAGTGATGGAGTTGTGGGAAGAAAGGACATATGAAGAAACATTGCACAACTCTAGAGAAACAAAGAGATGGACAACATGAGAAAAATCATGAAGCAAAAGTAACAGGTGATGTGTTACAAGATGCTTTGAATCTTTCTATCCATAATATTTCTGAGTCTTGGGTAGTAGATTCAGGGGCTTCATTTGATGCCACACCCCATATAAAGTTTTTTCTAGATTATGTTCAAGGTGATTTTGGACAGGTTCATTTGGGTGATGATGCACCATGCAAAATTGTTGGAATGTGAATGGTAAAAATAAAGCAAAGAAATGGAAACCAATGGTTATTGAAAGAGGTAAGGCATGTTCCAGATCTAAGGAAAAATCTAATTTCAATAGGGTAGTTGGAAAGTGAAGGTTGTATATCCATATTTACAGATAAGGTGTGGAAGGTCACCAAAGGATCATTGATGATAGCAAAAGGAGAGAAGGTAGGTACTGACTCTTCTATCTCTTTAGCTTCTAAATGAGTGGATAAAACACTGTGGAATCATAGGATTGGACACATGAGTGAGAAGGGGATGCATATACTTCACAAAATAAATTTGTTGCCACATATTAAACAAATTGATTTGGATTTCTGTGAGAAATGTGTTTATGGAAAACATAAGAAAGTTAGATTTCTCATAGTCGAAAAAGAAAATAAGAGTGAAAGGTTAGATCTTGTGCATACAAATGTATGGGGACCGAGTTGGGTATCATCTCTTGGTGGCTCTCATTATTATGTTAATTTTATTGATGACACAACTAGAAAAACTCGGGTTTATTGCTTTCGACAAAAATCTGATGTTTTTGATAGTTTTAAGAAATGGAAATATTTGGTTGAGAATGAGATAGGAAAAAGGTTGAAGTGTCTCATATCAGAAAATGGAGGTGAATATTGCAGCAAGGAGTTTGATGATTACCATTCATACCATGGGATTCATAGAGAGAATCCAGTTCCAGGAATACCACAAGAAAATGGTGTGTCAGAAAGGATGAATAGGACAATCATGGAGCGTTCAAGGAGTATGAGATTGCATGCTGGTTTTCCCTTACATTTTTGGGAAGATGTTGTAGATATTGTTATTTACTTAATAAAGAGAGGACCTTCAAGATCTTTGGATGATATAATTCTAGAGGAGGCATGGACAGGTAGAAAGGTAAACTATTCTTTTTTGAAGACTTTCGGTTTTAAATCATTTTTCCATATTGATAAAGAAAATAGAACAAAGCTTGAGGAAAAATCCAAGAAATGTATCTTTATTGGATACAATGTTAATAATTTTGGTTATCACTTATGGGATTATGAAAATAAAAAAATCATTAGGAGTAGAGATGTCATATTTAATGAGAAGGTCATGTACAAAGATCAATTGCAGGGAAAGAAACATGAAAAAGAAAAACCAAAATACATAGTGCTTGATGAGATCACTGAAAAAGAAATTCCAAAGGAACCAAAAGATCAAAATGTACAACAACATGAGCAACATGTACCTAAAACTCCTACAAGTGTTTTTAGAATATCTACCAGGTTAAGTAGACCTCCTGAACGATACTCTCCTTAATTTTATTATTTATTGTTGACTGATTCTGGTGAACTAGAATGTTATGAAGAGGCAATGCAGGTAGACACCAAAAAGAAGTGGGAGCAAGGAATGAAAGAGGAAATGGATTCCCTGGTAAATAACTGGACTTGGGATTTGGTTCAATTTCCTGTAGAAAAAAGAGCATTATAGAATAAATGGGTTTACAAGTTGAAGGAAGAATATGGAGGCAAAAAGCGGTACAAGGATAGACTTGTTGTAAATGGGTTTGCACAAAAGAAATGTATAGATTTTGATGAAATATTTTCTCCCATTGTTAAAATGACTTCAATTAGGACCATTTTAAGTCTTGTGGCAATATAATATTTGCATCTTGAACAGTTAGATGTAAAAAGAACTTTTCTCCATGGGGATTTGGAGGAAGAGATTTATATGCAACAACCATAGGGGTATGAGGTCAAAGGAAAGGAGAATTTGGTATGCAGGTTGAGAAAGAGCTTGTATGGCCTAAATAAAGCTCCAAGTTAGTGGTATTTGAAGTTTGATAGGTTTATGATAGAACAAGGTTATAGTAGATGTCATTCTGATCAGTGTGTTTATATTAAAAAGATAGAAAATGGAAGTTATATTGTCTTTATATTGTATGTGGATGACATGATTGTTGCAGGGTCTAATATGCAGGATGTAAATGTGCTCAAGAAGAAATTAGCTAATTCATTTGTGATGAAGGATTTGGGTGCTACAAATAAAATTCTTGGTATGAGAATAACAAGAGACAAGAAAAATTGAAAATTGACATTGTCTCAGGGTGAGTACATAGAGAAGGTGTTGGAGAGGTTTAGAATGCAGAATGAAAAACCAATTAGTACACATTTGGCCAACCATTTCAAATTAACTAAGGAAATGTGTCCCAAGATACAAGAGGAGATAAAATACATGTCTAGGGTCCCTTATTCATCATCAGTTGGAAGTTTCATGTATGTGATGGTTTGCACAAGACTATATATTGCACATGCCATGGGAGTTGTGAGAAGGTATATGAATAATCTAGGTAAAGAACATTGGGATGCAGTAAAGTGGATTCTCAGGTATTTGAGAGGTATTGCTACTCATGCATCATGTTTTGAAGGTTCATACATTTTTATACAAGGATATGTTGATTCAGATATGGATGGTGATAAAGATAGCAGGAGGAGCACCATAGGGTATGTTTTTACTATAGGTGGAACAACAATAAGTTGGATTTCAAAACTGCAAAAGGTTGTTTCACTTTCAACAATAGAGGAAGAGTATGTTGTTGCTACAGAGGCTAGTAAATAAATGATTTGGTTACAAAGGTTTATGGAGGAATTGGGAAAGAAGCAGGAGAATAGCAGGTTGTACTCTGACAGTGAGAGTGCCATTCATATTGCAAAGAAATAAACATTCCATTCGAAGAATAAGAATATACAACTCATGTACCATTTCATACGATCCATCTTGGAAGATGGACATTTGAAGTTGGAAAAGATACAAACTAGCCAAAATCCTACATACATGTTAATAAAGGGAGTAACCAGGGAGAAACTGAGTTCCTGCTCATTTTTTGTTGGTATTCAAGAATGTCGATGAGAAATTTTCCAGGTCCAAGAAGGATCATAGTCCAGCATATACAACAACGATGGAGTTGTTGAGATTCGTCTTCAAGTGGGATATTGTTGGTTGTGGAGCATGATTATCTTCCTGATTCAGAGGTTTTTTTTTTCAACCGTGTTTATACCTCATGAAGAATTTACACCTAGGAAGAATGTACACTCCTCCACATAGGGGAGTGCAGAGGGGGGTTACCCCCTTTGTGGGGGTTCAGGGGCAAAGCCCTCAAAGGAAAAATTACCTTGTAAATGTATATTGTAATTTCATTGTAAATCTGGACCGTTCATTATAAGGTCGCAGATATGACGGTAGAAGTTATGTTAGGGATTTTTTCCCTAGAAGGAAACCCTCTTTTATGATGGAAATGTATTGCATCTATGTTTTATTGAGAATATTGTATTCTGAGTGAAGAGACTGTGAGAGAAAGAAGAGGAAGATACAACGGGTGTGTTGTAGGTTGTATCCTTTCATTTGTTGGATAATAATAAAGGAAGGACCTGGAAATTTCTCTGGTGGACGTAGCCCACACTGGGTGAACCGCATATATTCATGTCTCTATTGTATTGTGTATCTTCTGTGTTTTATTTCCGCATTTGTTTTATTTTATTGCTCCACGATCCTGTTTTTCTAAAAAATCCCTTCCTTTATACATTGTATTTTTTGTTTAGTATTGTTATCATTTTTCCATTCATGGTGAGCTTCTTCCAGCCACACCAGAATATAATATGTAATAGAATATAAGCTTAAGGCTTCTTCTATTCTAGAGAGAGCATTTTCTATTACATTGTCCTTCCCCTTTTTGTAGATTATTTAAAAATCAAACCACTGCACTTTTTATACCCAATTTGGTTGCTATTTTGATGACAATCTTTGATACAAAAAATATTTTAGGTTATCATGGACCATCTTGAATTTAAAGTTCCTCCCAATGAGACACTGTCGCCAGTTTTTAAATGCTTGTAAAATTAATTCCATTTCTTTTTCATATGTCTATTTCACCAAATATTTTCCCTTTAATTATTTTCTTTCAAAATCCAATGGTCTCCCTTCTTGTGTCAATACTTCTCCCATTCCTAGTCCCGATGCATCACAAAATGCTATGAATTTTTTACCAAAATCAGGTGTTGCCAATACTAGTGTAGAAGAAATGACATCCTTTAAGAGAGAGAATTCCATAAGAATTCATTATTAGTTTATTTTTTATATTAGTAGGTCAGATAGAACCTTTCATTGTACCCTTTCATTATAATTGTACCCTTTGTCTCCTATATATATACCAAGGAGACCTAGTCTTAGGATCATCATATCTTGTCTTCTTAAATGGATATATTGTAATAGGAGGTTTCCCCCTCGAAGTGGACTATATTCATTGACTGTTTCTCATTCAATTTGTTGATTTGAATATCCAATTTGGATAGCTAGTTTTGTATTTTCTCATTTTCTTCATAAGTCATGGAGGAGCTTTCTGTAGGTTTAATTGGCGAAGTAATTTTTGGATATTTCTTTGGAGCCATGGGAAAGAGTTATCATGTCCTAAGAACAAGGGAGTGTTAGGTGCTATAGATATCTAATATATGTGTGGGGTCCAATAATAGTACTCCTCCCAATATCTTAGGGAACTAACTAAGGAGGCTCACCTGTTCCCTTAGTTGTACTACCCGACTACCCAGGTACTAGAGAGTGGTGTCCCTGAGTGTTTTTCTCGGTGTACCATCACAACAAGATGACTGAATATATTATCTAAGACAATTTTAAGGTATACCTAGGGGACTTCCTATCTACCCAAAGGTACGTGGAAGTGATATTCCATCTACAGGTACTTTTGAATGCAATACTATTTGAACGGGTACCAATAGGGGTTACATGAGTTTCCAACCAGGTGAAACAATGTGTTTCCAACCACATGAAACCATGTGTATTTCCCAGGTGTATTTTTCCCCAACCATAGTTTTACTCACTTAATGACAGTTCCTATGCTATTTAAATATGTTGGGACACATCTCTACAAAAAAATAAAAATGAGCTTTCTAACCATGAAAAAATATCTTTAAATCACCAAAAAATAAGTTGTGCGAAAATTCTAACTTCCAAAAGAAATATATTATAAAATATAATGTTTAAAAACCTAAAACAATTTCCACATGTACTTCACTATGCCAACTTAGGATTCTAAAAATTTTAAAGTCTAAAACTTCACTGAAAACAAATTTGCAGTGAAAATTCCAAGATAACTGATTTTAGGATTAGTCACAAACCTTGTTTTCCATGGACTATATATACAAAATTATAGTGAACCATAACCTAAAATTTTGATGACATGTACTATGATATTTATCCTTATTCTCCACAAAATTTTATTTTCTGAAACTTCCAATACAAAATGTTATAGAGAAAATTACAAGATGACTCATTTAAAACATCTTTTAGGAAGAGTCAAAAACCATATCCTCCATAGGCTATATCTATGAAATATAATGAACTGGAAATTGAAATTTTTATGAGACATACTTTGATATGTATCCTAAATAATGTCTAAGTTTTTATATTTGAAACGTCCCAAAAAAAATGTTATGGAAAAAATTACAAGATGACTCTCTTGAATCAACAAAACCCTAGGATCGATGCTCTTGATACCAAATTTTATGAACAAATTCCTCGAGAATAGTAAAAATTAAATGAATACAATAAAATTCTATGGGGGAACATCCTTTTACAATATATCTAATTCATAAGACAAGACAAGATGATCCTAATACTAGGTCTCCTTTGTGTGTGTGTGTGTGTGTGTGTGTGTGTGTATATATATATATGAGACAAAGGGTACAATTATAATGAAAGGTTATAGCCGACCTACTAATATATTAAATAAACTCACTATGAATTCTTATTAGGGCCTTAACATAAGGTCCCAAGGAACTTAACAGGACACATCTCCTTAGTCAATTTGAAATGATTGGCTAAAGGTGTACTAACTGGTTTTCCATCCTCCATTATAAATATTCCCAACACCTTCTCTATGTACTCACCCCAAGACAATGTTAATTTTTAATTTTTCCTATCTCTTTTTATATTCATATCAAGGATTTTATTTGTAGCACCCAAATCCTTCATCACAAATTAATTGGCTAATTTTCTTTTGAGCACAATTATATCGTGCATGTTAGACCCTGCAACAAGCATGCCATCTACACAAAATAACATGATAATATAGTTTCCATTATATAGTCTCTTAAAATAAACACAATGGTCAAAATGACATATACTACAACCTTGTTCTGTCATAAACTTGTCAAATTTCAAATACCACTACCTTGAAGCTTCCTTTAGGACATACAAGCTCTTCTTCGATTTGCATACTATTTTCTTCTTCCCTTTGACTTGATATCCATGTGCTTGCTGCATATAAATAACCTCCTCCAAATAACCATGGATAAAAGTTATCTTTACATCTAACTGTTCAATGTGCAAATCTTCCACTACCACAAGGATTAAAATAATTCTAATTGAAGTCATTTTAGGAACAAGAGAAAATGTTTCATCAAAATAAATACTTTTCTTCTGTGCAAACCCCTTTACAACAAGTTTGGCCTTATATCTCTTTTTGCCTCCATATTCTTCCTTAAACCTGTAAACCCATTTATTATACAATTCTCTTTTACCTACAAGAAATTTAACCGATTCCCAAGTCTGGTTATGTATCAAGGAGTCCATATCCTCTTTCATTCTTTTCTCCCATTTCTTTCTGGTTTCTACCTACATCGCTTCTTCATATCTTTTGGGTTGACCATAATTAGTCAACAATAAATAATATAGTGAACAAGAGTATTGTTCAAGGGGTATACTTATCTCAGTAGATATTCTAACAACACTTGCAAGAGTTTGAAATACCTGTTGTTGTTGTTTTTGAAGACTTTGATTTTTTGGCACCTCTAGAATTTCATTTTCTGTGATTTCATCAAGCATTGTGTATTATGTGTTTTCCTTTTCCTATTTCTTTCCATGCAAATGATCTATGTAGATGACCTTCTCATTGAATACCGCATCTATTCTCCTAATGATTTTGTGATTTTAATAATCACATAAGTGATAACCAAAATCATTAACTCCATATCCAATAAAATTACACTTCTTGGATTTTGCCTCAAGCTTTGTTTTGTTTTATCTATAAATATGGACACATGCTTCACAACTAGAAGTCTTAGAAAATGAGTAATTTACATTTTTACTTGTCCATTCCTCCTATAGAATGCCAACATCTAAGGAAATTGAAGGCCCTCTATTTATTAAGTAAACAATAGTATCCACATCCTCTACTCAAAACTATAAGGGAAATCCTGCATGGAATATCATGCTCCTTGCATGCTCCATGATTGTATTGTTCATCCTTTCTGACACACATTTTCTTTTGATGTTTATGGAACCATATTCTCTTTATGAATCCCATGGTATGAATAATAAATATAAAACTCCTTTCTACAATATTTACCTCCATTGTATGATCTGAGACACTTCAACTTACTTCCTCTATCATTCTCAACCAAAGATTTTCATTTCTTAAAAGTATAAAAAACATTAGTTTTTTTTTAATGCAATAAACCCACGTTTTCATAGTCACATAATCAATAAAAGTAACATAATAATAATATCCACCAAGATATGATACATGAACCCGTCCCCATACATATATATTCACAAGATCTAACTTTTCACTCTTCATTTTTTTTCCAAACTCTAATAAATTTGACTCACTTCTGCTTTTCATAAACATAGTGCTCACATAAATCCCTATCAACTTGCTTCAAATTTGGCAACAAATTTCTTGAGTGGATAATTTTCATCCCCTTCTCACTCATGTTCCCAAGCCTTTTACGCCACAATGTTGTATTTTCTCCCGTAGAAACTAAAGCAATAAAAGAGTCAACATTACTGGTACATAAATATAATGTACCTATCTTCTCTCTTTTTGTTGTTATCAATGATCCTTTAGTGACCTGCCAAGAATTGTCTGTAAATGTAAATGTATAGCCTTTAATTTCCAATTTCCCTACTGAAATTAGATTTCTTACCTAATCAGGAATGTTCTTCACCTCTTTCAACAACCATTGGTTTCCATTATGTATTTTTACCTGTATCTCTAGGGTGCGAACACCTCGCAGGTTGCTCTATAGCTAGGGTGCGAGAATTCCAGCACGTGGGAAAAATGAGTGTTTTCTCGAATCTTCTAGAAGGAGAAGATTCTATGGTGAGGTGGCATCCGAATGGTTTGGATCTTACTCGCTTTCATGATTTAGTGGGATCATCCTAACCTCCTCACCTTATCCTCTTCAACTTATAAAAGGAGAGGAGTTCTCATGGAGAAAGTTAGCTGGAGCTTGGGTTAGCTTGTGGGTTCTTGTTCTTGAGCTTTGTTAGCTTTGGCTTGGTTAGAGTGGCTTTGAGATTTGCTTTGTCAAGATAGATTGTGAGTAGCTATCAGATCTATGCTTTTAGAATCCTTGGAGAAAGAAGTGTGTGGGGAACGAAGGATGGTTGGAAGGGACCTTACGACATCAAGGCCATGGTTGTAATCTCTCTTTCACATTTAATATGATTCTTTCCCATAAATCTATTTTCACTTTATTGTATAACTCCTTGATCATATACATAGATTCACTATTGAATAGATTGTGCTTTCTTCACTCCATTTGGTTTGTATTGTTTTGGTCTTGACTGTACGAGAGCATTGGAGCGAAGCGGGAGCAACAAAGACCAAAGGAAGCGTTAATAAGGTATGTTCCTTGTTCTTGCCTCTTATTTAATTCAATGGTTAGAATCTAGGGAAAGAGTCATGTTCTGTCTTGCTTTGTTCTAGATCCAGGTGGATCTAGGGAGATCGGTTTGTGTCCGCACTTACGGATTTATCCAATAACACTTTTTCTTTCCCCTTTCTCCACATTCAAAGAATTACATGATGTATCACCTATGTTTTTTTGTTTCATTTCCTCACTAAGGATAACACCAAAAAAATCATCAAAATTTAAATTTATTGAGCTAGAGACATAATTACTCATGAACATGACCAAACCATTCTAGATTTCTGGCAACGAGCACAAAATAAAAAGATCCCTAACCTCATCATCAAAGTTTACTACTACAAAAATTAATTGATTAGTGACCATGTTAAACTCATTTAAATGATTAGCAACAAGCCCACCTTCTGACATATCCATATTAATTAAACGCTTAATAAGAAATACCTTGTTGGAGGCTGAGGGATTTTCATAATGTCTAGCCAATTCCTTCATCAGATCATCCATTTTCTTTTCTTTTGAAATGTTGAAAGCCATTGATGTTGCTAGACACAACTACATTATTCCTAGTGCCTTTCTATCAAGAACCGACCATTCTTTTTCCTTCATATTCATCGACTCCTTTTCTATTCTACTAAATGGTAGGAAAATATTATTCTGATATAGATAGTCCTCCTTACATATTCCATAGTTGGTAGTTTCAACCGTTAAAAATTCTCAACCCTAAACTTTCATTCTTTCACCATTGCTCTGACTCAAACTAGGAACCCTCCTTTCCTGCAAGTTTATTAGCCAAACAAACCTTTATATATGATACTATTTGTTAGGAATAGGATCATGAAGCAATAAAAAAAAAAAAAAATCAAATAAATGAAAAAAATAAAACACATAAGAGCACAATACAAGATGCACCCATATATGTGGTTCACCCGATATGGAATGCGTCCATGGAGAAACAACTATTCCTTCCTTTATTCTTGTAATACCCTTAGGCCAAACCCCAATTATAAATGTACACATGCTTTATAGGTTGATGAGTCAGGATGTTTTAGGCTAGAGTGCCTTTGCATATATGTTTTGAGGCTGGAGTTCATGTGTGGTTTAGGCTAGGGATCCCATGAGATGAAAGGAAAACGAACATAACAAATGTAAATTGTAATCACACTCAATTATATCAATAAAATACATTATTGTTGTAGACAAAATAATAAAAAAAGAATATGGGGGCTAGGACTCCACGAGAGGGAAAGGGGGCCAAGGGATTAAGGAAGAGGGGATAAATCAAGGGGGATTAAGCCAAGGAATAAAATAATATTATTTCTAAGTTAAAAATTCATATGTTATGTTTTATCCTAAGTTCCTAAGTGGGAGGAATGAATCACCAAGTGGAGCAAAAGGTGGTTCCTTGAGTGCCAAGTGTGAAGTTAGGCACATGCATACATAATGTTGGGAATTAGTGTAATTCTCATTATTTCTTCAATCATTCTATCATATGTACCTATTCCTAGAGAGTATAAGAGGTAGTGTTGATTGTTACCCAATAAATATTGGGTGTTTTGGGTGGAAGAGACAGGTTGTCGAGCCTATGTGGCATTCTCTCTGGGTGAGAAAATTCCTAGGAATAATTTTCCTTGTGTGTTGGACGAGTGGGTGTTGTAATTCTTAAAGAAACCGTGTGTTCCAAGTGCTATAGATATTTGAGAATTATTGGCCTACCTATTGCTATATTTTAACCTTGTATAATGATTTACTGCAAACAAATTCTTAATAAAAACAAAAAAGATACAATGAAACACACACATTACATAGAGTTTTACCCTGGAAACCCAAACCAGGAAAACCAACAACCTATTTAGATCTACACCTCTAATATTATATTCATCATGTATTCATTGTTTACAATACAATATATACATAACATCCCATGACATCCAAAACCCCTAATACATTGAACACGATTATTCAACAAGCCTAATTTCTTAACCAAAATTAGAAAACCATTGGAGAAAATTGTGTCAAAAAACCACTAATAACAAACTCAAAAAGCATCATTTTTTTTCCCAGGGGCTCTACCCCTGAACCCGCCCAAATAGGGGCTTCTCCCCCCTATGACCCCCTAGGCAGGGGGAGGGGATAACACCCCCCTTGACCATGTGACCCCTTGGTGCACCTGACACAACACATATGTTAACTCTAGTCATGCAAATAATATAACACATACCCAACATTCTCCCACTTGTTGTTTTCTTTGCATACATGGGTTTACTAGGTTACATAGTAAAACATTCAAGGATACAATTCCCATAGATTCTCTACACCAAGAGAAATTCTCAGTGCTCACATATTTTTTTAATGAATTTGCAACATTCTTCAAAGTGTCCACCTTCATCAATAACACCTTCTTTTCTTCAACTATGTCTTTCACAAAGTGATACTGAGCATCTATATGCTTTGTCTTTGAATGATAAGTTGGGTTCTTAGCCATAAATATTTCACTCTAATTGTCACAATCTAACCTAATACCTAAACACAATATCTATAACCATACCACTTCCTTTCTTGCATGAGTGGCTTCCATGTATTCAACTTTTGTAGTTGAGAGTGCCACTACAAACTATCTTTTAATCATCCAAATGATTTCTCCTCCAAATAGGTTAAACACATACCCACTTGTAGATATTCTATGATACACATCTCAAGACTAGTCTGCATTAACAAACCCATGTGTGTCCAATCCTTATCTTCCTTGGTACCACAATCCATAACTAGTAGTTCCACACAAATACCTACAAACCCTCTTTAGTGATGTCCAATGCTCCTTCCCCGATTTTGACATATACTTGCTCAAAACTCCCACTACATGTTCAATGTCTAGTATAGTATAGACCATTGCACACATTAAATTACCAACCGCATTAGCATATGGAACATGAGACATGTCTTCTTCCTCTTCCTTGGTCTTGGTACATTGATCCACATATAACTTTACACCAATAATAATAAGGACCCTGACCGATTTACATTCCTGCATATAAAACCTCTAAAATATTGTCTCAACATGTCTCCTTTGATTTAACTAGAGTTTCTTGTTTTCCCAAATATCTTTTAATTTCTATGCCCAAAATGAAATTTGTAGCACCGAGATCCTTCATGTCAAACTTAGAGGACAACTGAGTTTTCATATCTTGAATAATCTCCTTGTCATTTCCTATCAGCAACATATCATCCACATATAAGACCAAATAAATAAGATGATCACCGATTAATTTGAAATGCACAGAATGATGTGCTTTTCTCCTTGTGAAGCCAAGTCACAAAATATAAGTATCAAATTTTTGATACCACATCCTTGGTGATTGCTTTAACCCATGCACGTACTTTTTCATCCTGCATACTAGCTATTTATTTCCCTTCACATAAAATACTTATTGTTGCTTCATGTAGATTTCTTCTTCCATACCCCCATGTAGGAATGACATCTTCACATCCATCTATTCTAATTCAAAATCAAACACAACAACAACATATAGAAGAAATATAATAGAAGTTAACATGGCAATATGAGAAAAAATTTCACTAGTTTCAATTCCCTCTACCTGGAAATAACCTTTTGCTACTAAATGAGATTTGTATTTCTCCACTTTTCCTTTTTCATTCAACTTGTTCTTAAACACCCATTTTCTTCCAATGATATTTTTTCTAGTAGGAAACTCCACTAGATACTAAACCTCATTTTTGTCCAAGGCTGCCATTTCTTCAACCATGGCCTTTTTCCAGAGTTTCTCATCCTCTAAATCAATTGCTTCCCTAACAATTCTAGGATCATCACCAGTAACAAAAAAATAATTTTTTTAATGGAAATTAGGTGGAGTATACCTTTCCAGTTTCCATATTTCCCAAATTGATCTCCTCAATACTGGAGTATGAGGAACTTCTTCTTTTGATTCATGTTCTTCTATAGAGTCTGATTCATCATCCTTCAACTCAAACTATATTTTCTCCAATTCTTCCTTCCTTCATGTTGTTGCAAGAGTTGGTTCTAGGCTGTAATAGAGCCAAGCTTTAGCACATTTTAAATGAAAAAATAAGTTATCATTCAGAACTTGATTTGGGTTGCGTGCAAGTAAATTCTGAGATAACCATGAATCACTTTTGATTAGAAGCTGCCCCTTCCAACCCCAGAGGTATCTCTCGAATATATGTCACAATAGGATGTTCAATAAGCTTAACAGTGGGCAGATCTGTGGATAATAGAAAGTTTTTAGGTTTTTTAGGGTTGATGGGCTGGACCGGAAAGTAGTCCATTGGGCATGGAGTCAAATGATCAAGCAAGTAATAAGAGTGTTTTGGCAATGAAAATCCATGGAGCAGAGGCGAGATAGAAGCTGATTATAAAGGGAAGGATTTATAAAAAGTATGGAAGTAGAATAAAGATAAAACATATCAAAATGCAAGGAGCACTTAGCAATGAGTGAATTCCAAGCATAAATTAGTGGAAAGAGATGGTTGGGACAAAGCATCTAGCAAAGGATGAATCTTGAACCTTGATCTCTGCAAGAAACAACCTATAACCAGTTTGCAATAGAGCATCTAACAAGGGATGAATTATATTACAAAATAGTTACAAATTGAGAAGAAAATATATATGGAGTGATATTGAAACTAAGAAAATGGACAAACTCTGCAAGCAACATCACAAGAATCTCTGATATAGATCGAAAATGCTCCGCACTCTTTTATTAAACATGATAACAAGTGCTACAGCCTAGGAGTACTACTCCTCTGTGTATTTTCCCCTCACTTGTGTTTACAAATCTGCCTCATATATGTATTGAGGTCGAAATCCTCTCTAATCTAAAAGATAACAATAGTTACAACCAATTCTTGAAACTTGTTGCCATAGAAAATGGGCCAAACTGTCGAAAATTAGGGCTGCGGTTATGGCTTTGTATCTCTCAAATTGTGATAGCTGTGTATAAAATGAAAGAGACTTTTGTACATCTATTTATGCTGAGAAAAAACTCTCTCATTTCACTGAGACCCCTTTTCATTTTCCCCAAATATGCATTTAACAAACATGTGTCAAAACAGGAAAATATGAAATCCAAAAATTAGGGCTCGGAGATGGATTCGATTCTCCCAATCTGTGACACCTGTAGGAAAACTGAAAGAGGCTAATGAACTCTGATGTTTTAGGCACAAAATCCTCCAACCGGTTCTCAAAATGATACTCTAGTCGCTCAGAATCCTCATTTGAAAATGATGACTCAACACAGTAAAAAACGCCACATTTCTGAAACCGAACGTCATCTTGCATGGGACTTTTGACTGCCTTAACAAGCTCAAAATGAAATTTTTAAGCCACCAATGGACATATTAGGATTTTTAGATGTCGATCGACTATTCAAACGCGAAAAATGACCTCTCCACAACTAAGACAATTGCGTTTTTCTAAAGCAGTTTTGCATATGGCTGGAGTCCCGATTTCGAGTTTTTGGGATTCAGGGAAACAAAGCAGTGGTTATTAAAATATCTACGTCGGCCAAATCCCTGACAGAAAAAAACCTGGACTCATGAGATTTTTCTCCATGTGGATTAATGCTCGGTGTCTGCGGTCGTTTCACTGCCAATGCTTCCATTCATTCTCCTTGTGACTCAATGCTCGAACATATGGTACATTTGTTTGATTCTCACATGAACCCTGTCTTTGGATTTTTCATGAGTTGGCCTGTGACTGTTATACTGCTGTGGCATTTGGGGTTGATTTCGACGTTATTTGACTGAACATGATAGGTAGATAACATTTAGTGATGTGCATGACAGACAAATGGTCATTTTCTCACATCTACACTTTCGACAGTTAAACACTATAAATGTTTTTCTCTCCTAAGTTACTGAAAGCTAAAATTTCAATATTTGTTACAACAAAGGCTCCATCTAGGGATGGTGTTTTCCTGCAAATCACCAAGAACAGTAGACCACGTGCCTTCATCCATTGGGCGACCTGAGATCATCCTTATCAAATGTTGAACCCTATCACTTTGCTTGCACCTTTCTGAAACAAAAAACTGCTTATGCATTCATTGGGCTATGGAGTCGTAATGCTTTAAAAAAAAACCATTCTAGATTCCAAACTAAACTGGAAACATACTGAAAACCATTGTTGTACTCTAGTGCTTAAAGTCAAGCTTGTTTATATACATCACCTACTCTAACCGATATCACTTCTTTGTTCAAGTATAGGAAAACTTCCAAATCAACCAAGCGAGTATCCGACTAACCAACTTAATTATGCTTCCATATTTGAGAAGAAAAATGACAGGAGCAACTTCAAATTCCAAAACATGCCCTAGGAGCAGGTACTTATATTTTTTCAATTCAGACTTCAAGATGTTATAAATAAAAAATTCAGTCCCCCATTTTGACTCCATATAAACTGCTACTGGATCATAAAAGTCACATAGAAATACCTCATTTTGTTGTTGTTCCAACTGACTGAAATGTTGTTGCTTGTTGCCTTTACTGATATGAATGTTAAATGTGGATTTCTCAATATTTACTGGGGAAACATGCATGATCAACTGTTGATCTGAACTTGTCTTCTCTCTTTCATCATATCCTTGTAATTTGAATTCATCACTATGATATGTTGGCCTATTACAACTAACAATTTTTAAGAGAGAAGAAGAGATATGTTCTTCATTTCCTACATTACTATCTTGATAATGATCAAATGAAAACCGAGTCTGAAAATATGCATCATGAAATTTTTTCTAATCACCCTCTCCAACAATGATATCTTTAGAGGATGTATCAAAGTTAAAAGGATCTTCATTGGACTCTTGAACAACAGATTCATATCTATTTTCAACCATAGCATTCATTCTTTTCTGATCATCTTTTAGTTGATAAATAGGATTTGATGAAATTTCATTTGACAACAAATCTTTAAAATCCTCTTCATCATCACTATATTCATCGAATATTGGAAAATCAGAATAAAATCTTGAAGATTTCTGCATTGAAAAATCAACAATCTGATCTTGAAACAGATTTCGAAAAATATCACTGTCTTCTTCATCATTAGCAACCTTTACATCATCCTCGAACACCAAAAGTTCTTCAGGATGGTTAAACATGACAACTACCTCTTTTTCATGAAACAAAACAAAGTCTACAAGATATTCAAGACTGTGTGGATGTTGTAGATCTGTGTAAGTAGGGGTTGCAACACGTCTATTCAAGAGCAGATCTATCTCTTCTTTTGTTAAAAGAGGAGGTGGTCTATGAAATTTTTGTATCAAGCAACTATTGTTTTATTTCTCTTCTGCAGGTTGACCATGATGCTGAATATCTTCTTCTTGAATATGATCACAAGAGCTATCATATCCTGTTTCTTTATCAGCCAACTCTTCGTCATGATGGTCACCTTCATCCACTTGAGAAATTTCTGTTGTTTCTTCCTCCTCTTCAAGAGAATTTTTTTTTATCTTTTTTTCTTATGAATTCTATACTACAACAATCTTCAAAAAGGATTTCAACTGAATATATCCTCTTACAATATTGATGAAAAATTGTGTGAAAATATTTCAATGAAGGAATACTGGAATGGGGTAAATATTTATACCAAAGCCTAGCATCTCTTTCCAATGAAAACATAAACAACTTCAAGAGGACATCTTCATGATGTACCTTTAATTCATCCATGAACATGTGGAATTCAAACAAGTTTTGAGCAGGATTGTCGTTCGCGTATTCACCAAATTTAGGAAGGACATCTTCCCAAACTTTATTGTCTGGAACAGTGCTTGGAAAACCATAAAAATTTGTAAAGTTCAGAGGAGCAAACCTTGCAACAATCCGAGCAGCGAACGAATTTGACATTTTGAGACTAGTGGAGTCGCCAGCGAAATCATGTAGAGTCTACAAACCAAGGAATCGCCAGGTGAATGATCACAGCCAATTGAATGTCTATCCCTTGTTCACCATCAAGAGATAGATATGAACTTTGTCGTATCCCAGGGAATATTACTTCATCCTCTGTCCCTGACAACGATGCCATAAAATTTTGTCACAAGAGTTGGTTCTAGGATGTAATAGAGCCAAGCCTTAGCACATTTTAAATGAAAAAATAAGTTATCATTCATAACTTGATTTGGGTTGCGTGCAAGTAAATTCTGAGATAACCACGAACCACTTTTGATTAGAAGTTGCCCCTTCCAACCCCGAGGGATCTCTCGAATATATGTCATGATAGGATGTTCAATAAGCTTAACAGTGGGTAGATCTGTGGATATCAAAAAGTTTTGAGTGTTTTCAGGGTTGATGGGTTGGACTGGAAAGTAGTCCATTGGGCATGGAGTCAAATGATCAAGCAAGTAATAAGAGTGTTTCGGTAATGGAAATCCATGGAGCAGAGGCAAGATATAAGTTGATTATGGAGGGAAGGATTTATACAAAGTATGGAAGCAGAATAAAGATAAAACATATCAAAATGCAAGGAGCACTTAGCAATGAGTGAATTCCAAGCATAAATTAGTGGAAAGAGATGGTTGGGACAGAGCATCTAGCAAAGGATGAATCCTAAACCTTGATCTTTGCAAGAAACAACCTATAACCAGTCTGCAACAGAGCATCTAACAGAGGATGAATTCTATTACAAAACAGTTACAAATCGAGAAGAAAAGATATATGGAGTGATATTGAAACTAAGAAAATGGTCAAACTCTGCAAGCAACATCACAAGAATCTTTGATATAGATCGAAAATGCTCTGCACTCTTTTAGTAAACATGATAACAAGTGCTACAGCCCATGAGTACTACTCCTCTGTGTATTTTCCCCTCACTTGTGTTTACAAATCTTCCTCATATATGTATTGAGGTCTAAATCATCTCTAATCTAAAAGATAACAATAGTTACAACCAATACTTGAAACTTTCTGCCATAGAAAATGGGCCAAACTGCCGAAAATTAGGGCCGCGGTTATGGATCTGTATCTCTCAAATCACGACAACTGTGTATAAAATGAAAGATAATTTTTTGCATATTTTTATGCTGAGAAAAAACCTCTCTCGGTTCCTTGAGACCCCTTTTCATTTTCCCCAAATATGCATTTAACAAACATGTGTCAAAACAGGAAAATATGAAATCCGAAAATTAGGGCTCGGAGATGGATTCGATTCTCCCAATCTGTGACACCTGTAGGAAAAATGAAAGATGCTAATTATCTCTAATGTTTTAGGCACAAAATCCTCCAACCGATTCTCAAAATGATACTCTAGTCGCTCAAAATCCTCATTTGAAAATGATAACTCAACACAGTAAAAAATGCCACATTTTTGAAAACGAACCTCATCTTGCATGGGAGTTTTTACTACCTTACCAAGCTCAAAATGAAATTATGAAGCCACCAATGGACATATTAGTATTTTTATATGTTGATCGACTATTCGAACGTGAAAAATGACCTCTCCACGGCTGAGACAATTGCATTTTTCTAAAGCAGTTTTGCATATTGTTGGAGTCTCGATTTTGGGTTTTCAGGATTCAAGGAAACGAAACAGTGGTTATTAAAATATCTACGTCAGCCAAATCCCCGATGGAAAAAATCCTGGACTCATGAGATTTTTCTCCATGTGGATTAATGCTCGGTGTATGCAGTCATTTCACTGCCAATGCTTCCATTCATTCTCCTTGTGACTCAATGCTCGAACATATGGTACATTTCTTTGATTATGACATGAACCCTGTCTTTGGATTTTTCATGAGTTAGCTTGTGACTGTTATACTGCTATGGAATTGGGGCTGATTTCAGCGTTATTTGACTGAATATGACAAGTAGAGAACATTCACTGATGCACATGACATACAAATGCCCATTTTCTCACATCTACACTTTCGACAGTTAAACACTATAAATGTTTTTCTCTCCTAAGTTACCGAAAGATAAAATTTCAATATTTGTTACAACACTTAGTAGGACTTCCCATTTCACAACATTTTTGATTTCTCTAAATACCACATCTTGACTATATATTACCTTTTTATTTTTTGGGTTCCAAAGATTATAACCTTCCAGACCATATTTATACCCAGTAATGATACACTTTTCATCCCTTTTATCTAGCTTACTCTTGTTTTCCTTTGGAACATGAACATACGAATCAAAACCAAATACCATGAGATGTTTCAAAGAATGTTTCTTACCATTCCATACCTCATGTGGAGTATTTTCATCCAACGCTAATGAGGGTGATCGATTAACTAGATAATATGCAATACCAACTGCATGTGCCCATAATTTTTGTCCTAACCCGACATGACCACTAAGCATGCACCTTGATTTTTCCATCAACGTCTTCTTCATCCTTTTTGAAAATCCATTCTACTGAGGTGTATATGGATTAGTATTCTACATTTCTATATCATATTTCTTATAGAATTCTTGAAATTCATTTCTGTAGAACTCTTCACCATTATCTGTCCTCAACACCTTAATTCTCTTCTTTGTTTGATTCTCCACAAGAGCCTTAAACTCTTTAAACCTGTCAACGACTTCAAATTTCTTCTTGAGAAAATATATCCATGTATTTATTGAGAATTCATCTATAAATGAGACATAGTACATAGATTTTCTCAGTGATGGAACCAACATAGGTCCAAAAAACATCGATGTGATCCAATTGTAAAATTCCCTCTGCCCTTGTTGCATCAGAGGGGAATCTTACTCGATTCTGCTTCCCATATACAGAATGTTCACAGAAACCAAAATATAGAGAGAAATTAGACATACCTTCAACCATAACTTTACCATGTAGTATTTGAAGGCCCTTTTGTCTGATATGCCCCAGTCTTTGATGCCACAACATAGTCTTTTCTCGAGAGACTGTAGGAGTTTTTTTTCTTCAGCTCCAATCTCAAGAATAATGTAACTATTGCACCCATAACTAATAATTCTTCCATGTAGCTTATACATAGCTCCAATATGAACTCCCTTTAGCAACACCAATGCTCCTCGAACCATCTGTTGGGTCGCTAATTTGTCACCATTATTAACACTTATAGACATCCATTTCATTTCTTTTACTTTCTCTTGCCGCTCATTTATCACTCCATTTATCATAATTTATCGTAAAACATCAGGTCATACTTATTTATTCTTTAGTGGTTAAGTAATACTAATTTTCCTTCCTTTTAATATATTAAACATTATCATACTTTATTTTTGTTAGAGAAATTTCTATTTAGACTTTCTATTTTTACCATCACTATTATGCACGCATGCATTCATAAGGAAAGCTAATTGCTTGATTTCTTTTATTAATTATGGAATTCTTTTCACTATATATGAGTGTATTCCACTCATTCATTATATCATATTGATCATGATCTATGTATCAATCATCAACTCATTAGAGTAGTGTGAATATATTTTCTCATTCTTCCATATTGAATCTCTCTTATTTTCTTGATAAACTTTGTTTGTACTTGCTTTAGCTAGATCTCCTATCCAGGTTTCCATGAAACACTAACATGGTATCAGAGCTATGTTGCTTGGAGCAAGCCAGACAAGCCAAAGAATAAGGAAAATCAAGGTTTCGACGAGCTAAATCTGTGGTTGTAAATTTCATCAGTTATTCCTCCCAAACTATTACATTTTTGAGGAAACGACCCTCGCTGAAAGTAAATCGGCCCATTTTGGAAGTGTGTTTTCAATCGTTTGGCGAGATTCTTTATTGTTTTCTCAGAAAGTGAGCTGCAAGATAGCCTCCTGAAATTGATACGAATCCGTGTCCGTAACTTTCCACATTCATTGCTCCCAAAATATTACGTTTTGGAGGAAATGACCCCTTGTAAAGTAAATCGACCCATTTTGGAAGTGGGTTTTCAACCGTTTGGCGAGATTCCTCACCATTTTCTCAGAAAGTAAGTTGCAAGATCATCTCCTAAAACTGATATAAATTCTTATTTTCTTAATTTTTCACTTGCAGATTGAGAGTAAATTTTTAGGGGTTCTTGGAATCAGTGGGAGAGACGGATATGACAACTATTATACAGTCAAACTTGGTGGTAATCATCACACCATACAATTGTTTTGATTGGAAGCCCAAGGAAAAATTCCAACTCAAAAGGAAAGGATTGTATAATTTGACGATGGCGACAGAAACAGAACCTACATCAACGATTGAGAAGATGAGATGGGAAAACCGTAAGGATGAGGCCACATGACTACTTCTTGAATTAATCTCCATCGATTTATGGTTTCATGTTGCTGCATGCAAGACTCCAAACGAGATCTGAACCACCTTGGAAGGACTCTTTGGAAAGCAGGATGATATGCGAGGTCATATGCTTGAGGTAGAGTTGAATACCTTAGACCCTAAAAGTTTTGATAATATACAAGATGTTTTTACTAAATTTAAATCTTTGCTATTAAGCTTGGGTGAATGTGGTATTGATAAGTCTACACAAGAGAAACAACTTATTCTAACAATCTTGGACAAGCTAGGACCATAATACACTATATATGTCTCCAATTTCCATTCTGGAAGATGTCTTTTTGGAACAAATTGGAAAATGCCTATGTTGGCTCAGTTCATTGAGTCTCTTCCACAAGCGCAGACAAAACTCATACATATGGGCCTCATGAAATATCCCAAAGCACATTCACTCACCATGCAAGATGGAAAAGGTTCATTCAAACAGAATAGGAAGGAGGGATATTCCAAATCCTTTAATGATTCTTCAGGTTCCAAAGACTCTTCAGATTCCAAGAAGAAGAAGAAGGGAAAGCAATGCACTTACTGCAATAAACTGAATCATGAAGAATGCACATGCATGAAGAAACATATCGATCTTATGGCACATGCACTTCAACAGAACAGCCTTGGAAACTTCATTCTAGAGGGAGTCAAGAAGTAGAAAGAAGAAGATCCTTCTCCTATGAAAGCTAATCATCATTCTCTTGTTGCAATTAATTCCTCATCTGATTCATGGATTATAGATTCTGGTGCAACCCATCATATGGTAGTGAAAGAGGAATTTTTCTCTTCCTTGAGTCCATGCTCAAGACCCCCTATTCTCATGGGGGATGATACTCCAGTAGCAGTAGCAGGAGAAGGGAGAGTGGAACTCCACAATGGAAGTTTTGAGAATGTTTTACATGTTCCAAAGATTTCTATGAATCTTCTCTCAGTTTATCAGAGCACTCATAAAGGAAAAAAGGTTGAATTTACATCAGATTTGGTTTCAGTAATTGACATGCATGAAAATTCCATTATTGCAATTGGTGAGGTGGATCACAAGTCAAGGTTGTATAAAGTCACTAAGTTTTCTGATGATGACTCCTCTATTCTACTTACATATAAGGAGACTACTTTGCATGCACCTCCAGTGCAACATTCATATACTCTTGTTCTTCCATCAGTTTCAGACATCATAGATGATTCCATGCACTCAGATTCTATACATGGAAATAAGCAGGTAATACATCTAGATAAGAAGCCAGCGTTGAAGCTTTAGCAGATGCCCAAGAATGAAAAATCCACACTTCAGGCAGCAGGCAACCTTGCAGGGAATCCATTGGATTCGAGGATGACTCGATCTCAGCATTAGGAGCCTTCTCATATACTTTCAGCTTCAGAACTTGTGATGCCCATGCATTTCTATATGGTTCAATATACTGATCCATAGAAATACAATAGGTTTGTGGGAAATCCGTTATGGAAAGAATCCATGCAGAAGGTGTATGACTCACTCCTATAGAACCAGACTTGGAGTCTTGTTCCAAATCCACCAGAAAGGAATATTTTCAGGTGCAGATGGGTACACAGGATCAAGAAGTACAAGGCCCGACAGGTTTCCAAAGGACTTCATCAGATCCATAAATATTTCTACATCTTCACGAAGACTTTCAATGAGAAGAAGTTTCAGACTTTGCGGGATCATCTTGCAGTGAAGAACACAGTTACCTAGTAGCTGTCATTTTATTATTTTGATACATTATCGTTTGAGGGGGGGGGTTGTTCCCACATGGTTTTCCCTCTTTCCTCACTTTTATTCAGTGTTCATTAGTTTCATTGTACATGAGTACCTAAAATGGCCTAGTAGCCAAGACTCATTTTTTACTCCATAGTGATGTTCAGGAGGGGTGTTGGAGAAATTTCTATTTTTGACACACTAGTTCAGAAGGAGTTAATTGACTAGTTCTATTTAGACTTTCTATTTTTACCATCACTATTATGCATGCATGCATTCCTAATGAAAACTAACTACTTGATTGCTTTTCTTAATTATGGAATGCTTTTCCCTATATATGAGTGTATTCCACTCATTCATTTTATCATATTGATCATCATGATCTATGTATCAATCCTCAACTCATTGGAGTAGTGTGAATATATTTTCTCATTCATCCATATTGAATCTCTCTTCTTTTCTTGATACACTTTGTTTGTTCTTGCTTTAGATAGATCTCCTATGTAGGTTTCCATGAAACACTGACAATTTTTACCGATGATAGTTTATGAAGCAATTTCCTGTAGTAGTAGTAAGAACATTCATGATGACATCCTCCAAGGTTGTCATACCAACGCACCTCCACATGGAAATTCAAAACACAAATTTTGTTCCTAAGATCAAAGACATGGATCTAGGTGGATCAAACCTTACCTAGCTCACATGTGTAGGCCCCCAACATGAGATAAGGGTATGGACCAAAATTAGTAGTGGTTTTGAAACAATCAACTTCCGCCTTTATTTCCGAGGAGATAAAGATGAATATTAAAAATATGAGACATGGGTTTTGTTTGTAGCATAGAAAATTGAGTCCTCTATGAGATATTTTCCAAAATGAGCTACATTTTGAGAGATAAAGGTGGTTCTATATCATGAATTTGCCTAAATTGATGTAAAACCCAAATTTTTTGAAATAGTTGAATTTCGCCTAGATTTCTGAGCAAATGAAGTCGAGTCTAAAAAATTAGAGACGTGTATTTTGTTTGTAGCATAGAAAATTGAGTACTGCAAGTTCCATTTTCCAAAATGATTTGTGGTTTGAGAGATACATGTGGTTCTTTATCACAAATTTTCCCAAATTGATGTAAAACCCAGATTTTGTGATTTTTGACCAAAGATGTAAAATTTGTTTTCTAAGGTTTGGGGATTTGGTTCTATCCTTTCCCAACTGATTTTTATGTATAAATAAGACTAAGAGAGAAATGAATCAATCATTAGTTAGTATTTAGTAGTCATTAATTTGATCAGATGATAACCTCTTTTGTACTTCCTAAATTTTGATTAATAAAGGATTAGCGAGATCGTAGATTGGATCTATGGCGTGATGAGTTGATTTGCAACCCTTGAGTTTTTTAACAACACCTTGTTTAAGGAGGAAGAGACCCCTCCTCTCAACATGGATCATTGTTTCTGTATAGTAAGTAGATTTATTTTGTTAGTTTGCTACTCATTTTTTGTGTGTTGTTTATTTCAATATCATTGTTATTGTGTTTCATTCATTTAAATATTCTTGTTACTTATGTGAGGTTATGAGTATTTTTATGCAGGACTAATTTTGTTGTTACTTAGTTAATATTTCCAAGATTTTTGTTACTCAATTCTGTCATTTCAATATTTTTTATTAGATTCAATTTACTTGCTTATGCTATTCAATTAGCTTGTAGGAGATTCCTTTAGGTTGAGAACATTGGTTGAGCCACAGATTTACTATGTTTCAGTGTGGTGTGTTTCCTTTCAAGTTGGGTGATTTTATTTTGCAAGAGTGAGTCTGCTTCATTTCCTAGTAAGTGTGTAGTTTGTTTCATTTCCAAAGAAAGTGTTCAATTTCTAGAGCAAGTGTGCCGAGTATTTCATTTTCATTTTGTTTTTATTTATGCAATATGCAGAGTGTTTAATTCCAGCAGTGCGATTTCATTCCCAACAAGTGTGCAGAGTATTTACATTCAAGCAAGTGTGTTTTATTCCCAGCATGGTTTGTTGTCTTTCAGTTTCTTAATTCAATTTTTCAAGGAGTGCCTTTCATTTATGCAAGTGTGGATTTTTTTCATTTATGCAAGAGTGAGGTTTGATCATTTATGCAAGTGTGATTTCATTTCAATAGAGTGTTTTTAATTTGAATTAATGTGAGTGTGTTTTAATTTAAAGAAAGTGTGAAGTGTAATTTCCATTTCATAAAGAGTGTTTTACTTTCAAGAAGTGTGCTTAATTTGAATAAATGTGATCTAGTCTACAATGAGTGTTTCTTGTTTATGATTGCATACCAATAGATAATCAATGTCAGACAAAAATTGTGCCTGCATATAATTTGTATGATAACTTTAAAATAAAAGGGACGTACCCTAGGTTGACAATTAATGTATTGTATTTTTTAATCAGACAATTAAATACACCAAGATTTTGGTGTCGTTTCCAGGGAAGTTATTAAGGGCGTGACGGTACAACTTACATTATTTTTTATGCATTTCAAATTATTCAGGACATGTAGGTTGCATGTAAAGTAGGAGAAGAATGTGGTGCCTAATAGATACTAATCATGCAGGTAGAAGGAGATGAGGAAGAAGAGATTTTGGAAGACTTCATTGAACGCTTCCAATATAACTTACAGAGTTCTAGAATTACGAAATCAACCAATGGTGAAGTGACAAGAGATGAAATTGGTAATTTGTTTGAAATTTTTAAATTTGATATTATTAGCTCTTTTTTTTCACAATTGGATGTTTTGGAGGTAAAGAAAAAATAGGTTGAAGCAAAGAAATCACTATCAATATTTTTTTCTAGGTGCAGAAAGAAGCACCCTTTAAAAAAATTCCCTCTCAACAACGTTAAAGTCTATTGAATTTGTGAGCAAAACCACCCTACAAAACTCTGCCCCTTTTCCAGGATTGAAAGCAGTGTTCCAAGAATCCAACGAGGAGGTTGAGAAATCCTATTTAATTTCTTATAAGAAGACATGGTAATCCCACCCTTTTGTTATAAATCAAGACCCATCCTTTCTTTTCAATACTTGGAATAACATGTATAATATTCAACAAGTCCTGTAGCACATGCAATATCCTACAAATCTATGGAAGTTTCCTAATCCTCCCCAGATTCAATATACCACACCATGGTCACAATGGTATTCTTGACCAAATCATACCTTTCCATGGCCTCATGGATGGAAAGGATCTCCTTTTCCTGGGGGAAATTTCCCAATAAAAACTCAATTACCTGTACAAAATCAATTGGAACTCCCCTCGAATGTGCTACCAAGAAATCCTCCCTTGCAACCCCAACTTCCTGTATAAACCTAACAAAAATCCAAATAATAAGGAAGTTTCACCCCAAGAAACATCCCAAACCTGAGAAAAATTTGATGAACAACCCACCGATACAATTCACACTGCAACTCCCAATAACCAAAATAAAGCATGAGCTTCTACTCCATTCTCTCAATAAGTTGTTACTCTGCCATTTACAAAAATTTCTACTCCCACTCTTGCTGGAACTACTTCGAGACCACCATATCTAGAAATGAACTTGTTGATTAGGGGAGGGCATGCCACCACAAGGCCTTCTTGAATCTTTGTTTGAAGTTCAAAATTGTCACCAAGGAGGAGTTTGCATCCCAAGAACTTGTAGAAGACCAAAAGATCCATGAACAGAGTCTGCAAGGGGTGGACCTAGAATTTTCTTCCATTTATCCCTATCAACATGAAGTAGAGCTCAAAGAACCATGGCCATCATCTAAAGGGGAGCAATCATTAGAGCCAGAAATCGAAGAATTCCTTTCATCTTTGTCACCAGATATGGATCTCTTGTGCATTCAAGAGTTTAATGGCAAAACTTCCTATGGACTTTATGGCATTCCAACCAAATAAGAGAACTAGGAATGAAAATACTACATTGAATCATGGTTCCAAGTAGTCCTTAGGCCTCACTGCAACATTCTTCAACAATTTTTGGCACCATATCCATTAGAGCAGTTGATCCCTCATGTTCTGGTATCTCTCAAAGTATATTTCTCAAGCTTGAGTATGAGTACACTTGTAATTCTATTATGCACATGACTCCATTGGAAATATTCCTACACTTGAAGAGGAATTTGTTTGTCTTCAAGTAGAGTAGGATAAAACAACAAATAAAATAGTAAAGATAAAAATAACTCTAGTTGTGAAAACCAATTTACTAGCGCAAATGGACACAAAATTTACTTGAAAACCAGGTTACTGGTTGGCAAAGTTCACAATAAGGTTTTATAAGTTTATGTTGGTTCAAATTTTGTACTGTAATTCTTCAAAATCATTTTTGTTTTATGTATGTGTTAGTTGATGTGGGATTCCTTAAGGCCCACCTTTTGACAAATCTCATCCCATAGACTCCAACACATCATCTGGGATGAAGGTTAGAGTTTCATAGTGCCCTGGGATTTGCATGCATCAATGAAATATTTCCTTGTTGTTAATCACGGGGATTCATCAATGCCTCTTGATTGATGAATATTGCAGGTGACTTGAATCTAGCACATCCATTCGTACTTGTCAAGTGCACTAAGGTACTTTAGGGCTCACTGTCATCAAATGTCAGGTGCTTCACGTTGGTTAACGACATACATTAATGGTCGGTAATCCAATGACCTCTCTTCATGCTCAACATATACACATTTATTCCCATGATGAGACTTGTACATTGGGTTTTGTAGCAGTTAAATACTATATGGTGTCATGGTTTTAACATAAGCTTGTAGCTCTC
Organism: Picea engelmannii; assembly: GCA_009831015.1. Lineage (NCBI taxonomy): Eukaryota > Viridiplantae > Streptophyta > Pinopsida > Pinales > Pinaceae > Picea > Picea engelmannii. Next base: position 511,270 of record ML791196.1, read on the forward strand.
AGTGAGAATAAGAGAAGGAGTTCTCTAGTTTTAGTAGAAATTCTACTCATCCTTTCTTCCAACAATTAAATAATTCTTTTTCACTCATTTTCTAGTAGTCAACAGTATTTAGATCCACCACTACAGTGAGAATCAACCATGCTCACTTTAGGATTTTAGTGTTCTCTTGGTCCCAATGTGCACCATTTTTCAGATTTATTTCTATTATATCATCCTTAGCTACATCGACATCAACATCATTTCGGCCTACATTAGCTTCAACAAAGAACAATCCATCCAAGCCATTCAAAGATTTCATGGAGGTAAAACTTGAGGTAAAATAGTACGAGTCCTTGATTTATTAAAATTTTAGGAGAATGTCATGAAAAACCACTGAGCATTATTTCATTCACTTTTGTTTTCAAACCATCATTTCTACTTCCATATATTCTCATATTTTCCATTCCATCTATTCAAAGTATATCAAGATGAAAAATAAAAAGCATACCCTATTTTCAAGTAGTCTTGTTGCTTCCACACAAGAACCACCAGTAAGAAAAAAAGGCATTGTTGTTACTCCACAAGAACCAACAACAGAAGAAGAGAACACACTTTTTCATAGAATATGTATGAGGACATGTTGTGTATTCAATTTGGGGGAGATAGAGGTTGCTTTGCACACCATGGGATCTCATAGTGGACAAATGGGATCATGTTGTTAAGGAAAAAAAAAACAGATTCATGGTAATTTATCAATATTCACTCATTCACATTTTTTTTAAATGCATAAATTGAATTGATTATATCTTGCAAACTGTGAAATGGGTTTTCTCGAAATTTGGAGGAGAAAAGCACTATAACCAGATGAACAAACCCAATAAATTTCTCACCAACCCAGTTCATATTTTTTTATATATATTAAACATCATTACCTTCAACCATTTTTCCTATATATTGAGATCTATGCATCAGATGGCTTTGATTTTTGGTGAGGAGAAGCATTGGAATAGTAAAAATCTTCCTACAAAATTTTGCCAAAACTCACTTTGTATTTTGTGAGAAAATAATTTTAAAAATTTGTTGTTGCTCCTGCAATACTTGTTGTTACTCACCTGTAGCATTTTATTTTTCATATCTTGGGATCTGTGCATTAGGTTTCCATGAATTTTGGTAGGAATATGCATTAGATGGTGATCCATAAAACGACCAAAAATCTTCTTCAGTCGAGTTATGGTTTGCATAAAAATTCAAATTTTCAAACTTGTTGTTACTCCACTATAGAAACTACAACACTTGTTGTTACTCCACTATAGAAGCTACATCACTTGTAGCAGCTTATTTGTTTGTATCTTGAGATTGGTGAACTTGGTTCTCGTAATTTTTTGTAGGAAAACGCATTAGATGATGATAAATATAATCACCAAAAACATCCTCATTTTGGACTACTATTTGCATCAAATGCCACATTCTCAAATCTGTTGTTACTTACTTGATGTTACTCACTTGTTGTTACTTGCTTGTTGTTACTCACTTTTTGTTACTTGCTTGTTGTTACTCACCTCCTGTTACTCACTTGTTGTTACTTGCTTGTTGTGACTCACTTGTTGTTACTTGCTTGTTGTGACTCACTTGTTGTTACTCTCTTGTTTTTACTTGATTGTTGTAACTCACTTGCCGCTACTCGCTTGTTGTTACTCATTTATGCTACTTTCTCACTGTATGCACAGTTGCCTCATTGGATGTATTATAGATTGCCGCAACTCCACTAGAATTGCTAAAAATCACTTGAGGGATACTTTTGAAGCCATTTTTTGAAAACATTTCAGGGTGCTATTGAGAAAGAAGTGTTATATTCTATCAACATCATCATTTGGGAAATCCCAATGATTTTGGTCATTGTGCATTGAAAAATGGAAGCAACATTTAGCTTGGTATTGGGTTTCATGAGGACATGCAACATCCTCATTTTGGGGGGTGGACTGGTGCACATTTATTACTTGGAACAACACTATTTTCTTGGCCTTCCATTTGATATAAAAGTTTTTAGTTTGGGGGAGAGGAAAAATCATTGCCTAGGGAGGAATGGGATACCCCACAAAAGAAGCTGTTATAGAATCCATTCCTATAGAAAAAAATATTCCTTCATCCTTGAGTTTGGGTACGTACAACAACAATTTTCATTTTTTCAGTGGACACCATTAGTTTTCAAACAAATCCCTATTATTGTTACACAAGAAACAATAATAGTAAGTCTTGTCACAGTTACACAAGAACCTGTATTAGGTCACAAAATATCACCATGTCATAAATTATGATTTACTACTGTTACTCTTGTTATAACACTGTTTTTGTTACTTTGTTTTTCTATTACTCCTAAGTTCTATTATTACCAAAGTGTTGTTACTCTTGTTATAACACTATTGTTGTTACTCCCAAGTGTTGTTACTCTTTTTATTGCACAATTTGTTCTTGTGCAAAGCCCAACATAGGTAGGTCAAATCTTGTGTAACTACAGGATATCCCACCACTATCACCTTAGTAGGAAGCCCCCACGTTTTAGTGATGGATGAGGTCCACCATAAGGGAGGCATCCCTGATGAACTCAAGGGATCAAAGTGGGAAGTTTATTAGCCAAGCCCAATGCCCCCTCTCTTGATCACCTAATTCAGAGGTCTATATCTGTGAAATTGAGGAGATAGGAAGTGTTTCTAGTACCTTCTTGGAACAAGAACAATTTATAACATATATATGATGTTTCCAAGTATCAATATGCAATATAAAACTTAAAATACAATAGAAAATGAAAATCAATGATGGTTTATACAAAATTGCAACAGTATATCAGTTACAACAACAATTGGAACTTTGTAACATAAGCAAGAAAATTAGATCAGAATTTGCATGAAATGACAATGAAAGTTTAGCATATATCCAATAGATCATTTCCCAACTATTCCAAGTAAATTTTGAGTATGTTAACTTGTTGTTAGACTGAAGTATGCAATAAATCAGTATGAATTAGATGGTTGTAGAAAAGTTTTTCAATGACAACAATGAATTTAGTGAGTTAGCTTAGGTTAGAGTTAGGAAAAGTAAGTAAAATATTTACACAGTAAGAATCGATGATTGTTTGATCACTTTCTTTCACAAGAGAGAAAGTAAAATAGTTCCTTAAGGGCTTATGAAGTCTAAGGTGCTAGAACTTTAGGGCCTTGGATTTCAAACCAAGAAATTTCTAGAGTGCAAGCACTTTTGGGCTCTAACAACTTCTTGTCCTTCCTTAGATTCTTTAATAATGTTAACAAGAGTCTAGAATTAAACTCCTAAAGTTCTATCACTTTAGGGCTTTAGGAGCTTAAATCTAGGTATGAATTCCTTCATAAATTAATGGATGAAATTATCCTTGGGAGAGGAGGAAGCACTTATTCTCCTCTCTTAGGGTTTTATCCAAGAAAATAATATTCAATATGAACAAGTAACTTCACAATAAAACATTAATGACATGAAAATTTTATAAATTAACTTACTTCACCGATACAATGACAAGTGAAAACCCTAATTGCAGAAAATTTCTCCAAAAATAAGCAATTAGACATCCAATCTTGTCCTCCAAAGGCTAGCACATGAGGAAAAGTGACCATTTACCCCAATAACAATAGAAATTTCAGACCTCACTCTCATATGTGCGAGAGAAATTATCATGATCCAAGAAAGCCATATTTATACGAGAAATCCTAGCCATGAAAAGACTCAATTGAAAAGTTATGTCTTTTCACAAGAAGGATGACTTCTTAATTTTCCCTTTCCAATTTACAAAATTTAAATTTTACATAAGATAAAACCCTAGAAGTGTGACGTCATGCCCCTTAATGGTGACGTTGAGCTCCAAGAACTGACTTCTAGGACAAATAGGTGGAACGTTGGGCCTCCAAAGGCCACATTCCACTTCACACATGTTGAAGTCCATGTCAAATGCCTCCTTAATCACACCCTAGCTGCTAGATGACGTCATGGGCTAGAAAGGTGATGTCTAGTCCTCCAAAGGCCAACGTCCAAGTGGAAGATGATATGGGCTCACCATCTGGTCATGCCAAAAAGTGCCTTCAAAGGAAAATTCCTCCATAATCAAGGTAAAATTCTCATCATCAGGTGGTGCCTCAGACATGGAGTCTAGCATCCATCTCTGGGCTCCAAATCCCCTCATGAAGGTCCAAACGAACTCATCTCCCCATGAATTCTTGTTCACCAGGAAAGGTCCTACAAAGAAACAAAAATACTCCCTCCAAGGGCTCACATGTTACAAGTATCATGCCAAGTAATCCATACCTAATACAAGAACCATCCAAACATGTGCATCAAACCCCCCTTTTAAAATTAAACAAATTCTTAAAGATCTTATATTTTTTTCCTAATTTAGGTATGGGAGGGGTGTCTTGGTGCCCTATTGGGTAAGCCAATCCCCAAGTCAAAAGACATTTCCCAAGAGGAACCTATATAATTCATGTAGTGATTATGAGGTGAATTTTGGGGCAAGACTTCTAGGTATGGTGTCCTTGACATACAAAGGTTCGTATTGTCTCATGTATGGGTGCCTTTGTAGAGGGTGTATTGCATCCTTCATTTTCAATGCAACTTTTTTCCAAGCCCTTGCCATTTAATTTATTAGAGTTCAAACATTGAGTGCTATATGCAATGTAAATTGAAGATCTCTACAATTCCACTTGAAGCTATGATACATTGAGTTCCATGTGCAATGGAAAGTAAAAGACATCACAATGCATCCCCTCAACAAGAGGGACATTTATTAATTGTGTGATTTCTTTTGCAGGTCCTCATTTTTTGGAGAAGTGTTTTATTGTTCTCAGGACCTAAGGGAGAGCATATAGAAGGACACTGAGTGGATTTTATCTCTTTCCAACTGCAACACCTCTAGGCCTTCAACCCCTTCTTCCCATGAAATGAGGTACAATCCTTTCTTCGGTCAATGAACCCGAAAACCCCAAAGATAAGGAAATGAAGGGATAGAATGATGGAAGGTGGTAAGTATGGAAGGGAAGGGTATGATGACCCTTCAAAGGACCACCTAGTAGCAACCCATTCTCTAAGGGTGACCTACTTACTAGGAATCCATGTCACTCACGAAGGTGAAACTAGACAAAAGGTATAAATTCCAAGCAGACGTTTCATAATCAAGAAAAGATTCTTTACAACATGCTCAAATGCTTCAAATATTAAAATGAAACATACCATGATACCAAACTCGTTACCTCATGAATAAATACATGTTGTCTTCTAGGGCCAAGTTGATGTGTTGGATGATGATCTGTTGTTGGTGATGAATGTTGCTGTGATCAGAAATAGGAGGGGTCTTCCAGGCTCTATTGGTCAATCTAACTCTCGACACTCTGTGTATGCTAACTATGGGCCTCGAGACATGTTATACTTAGTTAAACCTATCCCGGTAGGGGGGGGGGTAACAACTCCTACGTGTTGTTACTCTTTTTATAACACTATTGATGTTACTCCCAAGATTTGTTACTCATGTTATAACACTATTTTTATTAGTTTGTTCTGCTGCTACTCCTCTTATAACATTGTTGTTTTTATTGTGTTTGGTTGATACAAAGGTATTGTGTTTCATGAGGACATGAAACATATTAATTTTGGGGGAGATGTTGGGTCACTGATTTGTCACCATTATTAACACTTATAGACATCCATTTCATTCCTTTTACTTCCTCTTATCGCTCATTTATCACTCCATTTATCATAATTTCTCATAAAACACCATGTAATACTTATTTATGATTTAGTGGTTAAGTAATGATTGTTTTCCTTCCTTTTAATATATTAAACATTATCATACTTGATTTTTACTGATGATGGTTTATGAAGCAATTTTTTGTAGCAACAGTAAAAACACTCATGATGGCATCCTCCAAGGTTGTCATACTAGCACACCTCCACATGGAAATTCAAAACATAAGTTTTGTTCCTAAGATAAAATACAAGGATCTTAGTGGATCAAACCTTACCCAACTCACATGAGTGTCCCCCTAGCATGAGATAAGGGTACAAACCAAAATTAGCATTGGTTTTGAAACAACCAACTTCTGCCTCAATTTTCGAGCAAATAAAGATGAATATGAAAAATATGAGACATGGATTTTATCTGTAGCATAGAAACTTGAGTACACCAAGGGAATTTTTCCAAAATGAGATACGGTTTGAGAGATAAGGGTTCTTATTTATCATGAATTTTCCTAAATTGATGTAAAACCCAGATTTTGTGAAACAACCAACTTCCGCCTTGGTATCCAAGTAGATGAAGATGAATATAAAACATCAGAGACATGGGTTTTGTCTATAGCATCGCACATTGAGTACTGAATGATATTTGTTTTCCAAAATGAGCTATGGTTTGATATATATGGTTGGTTCTTTATCATGAATTTGGAAAAATTGATGTAAAACCCAGATTTTGTGATTTTTTTCCAAAGATGTAAAATTCATTTTCTGAGTTTGGGGATTTTGTTCTATCCTTCCCCAACTGATTTTTATGTATAAATAAGACCGAGAGGGGAAGGAATCGATCATTATTCAATATTTATTAGTCAATAATTTGATCATATGAGAACCTCTTTTGTACTTCCTAAATTTTTATTAATAAAGGATTAGCGAGCTCGTGGATTGGATCCATGACATGATGAGTTGAATTGCAACCTTTGAGTTTTTTACCAGCACCATGTTTAAGGAGGAAGGCCCCCCTCCTATAAAAATGGATCATTTTTTCTGTATATTAAGCAAAGTTATTTTATGAATTTGTTTCTCATTGTTTGTGTGTTGTTTATTTAAAGATCATTGTTATTGGGTTCCATTCATTTAAATATTGTTGTTACTTATATTGGGTTGTGAGTATTTTTATGCAGTACTAAGTTTGCAGTTACTTCATTAATATTTCCAAGATTGTTGTTACTCAATTCTTTCATTTCAATATTTTTTATTAGATTCAATTTACTTGCTTATGTTATCCATTTATCTTGTAGGAGATTCATTTGGGTTGAGAACATTGGTTTAGCCATAGATATACTATGTTTCAACGTGGTGTGTTTCCTTTCAAGTTGGGTGATTTAATTTTGCAAGGAGTGAGTCTGTTTCATTTCCCAACAAGTGTGCAATTTGTTTCATTTCCAAAGAAAGTGTTCAATTTCCAGAGCAAGTTCGTCAAGTGTTTCATTTTCAGAGTGTTGTTGTTTATGCAATATACAGAGTGTTTAATTTCAACAATGTGATTTCATTCCCAACAAGTGTGAAGAGTATTTACATTCAAGCAAGTGTGTTTTATTCCAAATATGGTTTTCTTTCTTTTAGTTGCTTAATTCAATTATGCAAGTGTGAATTTGTTTAATTTATGCAAGAGTGAGGTTCGATCATTTATGCAAGTGTGATTTCATTTCAACAAAGTGTTTTTAATTTGAAGTAATGTGAGTGTGTTTTAATTTAAAGCAAGTGTAAAGTGTAATTTCAAATTCAACAAGAGTGTTTTACATTCAACAAGAGTGTTTTACGTTCAACAAGTGTGTTTCATTCAAATAAATGTGATCTAGTCTACAACGAGTGTTTCTTTCTTATGATTCCATACCAATAGATAATCAATGTCAGATGAAAATTTTGCTTGCATATACTTTGCATGATAACTTTGAAATAAAAGGGATGTACCTGTCCAGGTGGAAAATTAATGTATTGGATGTTTTAATTAGATAATTAAATACACTACAAGTTTCTTTCTTTTTCCCCTGTATCATCCATTTTGCTTACAAAAATAAAAAATTTGGCCAATCTTGGGATGTGCATAACACCATGGAGTGTTATAATTCTTCCATCCATGAGCTTCAACTTGAATTTTCTCTGTCCTATGATTTTGGCTATCGATTCATCACCTAGGAAAACATCACCTCCATCATACCTTTCATATTCACAGAACCACTCCCTATGGGGAGTCATATGAAAGGATGCACCTGATTCAACCATGTATGCCTCATGATCTACATGTGTTCTTGAAGAATCCAAGTGCGCATCCCCTCCTTCTTATGTGGAGGTTTCTTCTTCTGTATAAGGATCATCATCATATCCCTTCCCTCTCTCAACACCTTTGGATATACATTGCTTATTGTAGTTCCCTTATTTTCCACATCTCCAACATACCTTTATAAAATTTTCGGGATATTTAGATCTACCCTTTGATTTAGATCTCCCACATGAGGACTTAGATATATTTCTTTCCTGGGAGTTTTCTCTTGCAAATAATTCATTTGTGCTCTGTCCTTCCATGTTATTCCACCTCATATCCTCTGACAACAAGGATGAGACTACATCATCAAAACTTAAAGTAGTTGCATTACTACATATAGCCACAAAAAAACTATCCCATGAGTGTGGTAAAGAGAATAATAAACTGATACACTTATCTTCATAATAAATCTTAATATCAACAAATAATAATCGACTTACCATTGTTTGATGGCATTTAGAAGAATTGCCACCAAATATCCATGTTTCATCCTCAGGTTATATAGATTCTTTTGTTGGAAAGTGGTTTGTTGATTTTCATTGATGTCATCCCTTGGAGAGTGATCTCATAGAATGATGTCAACCCTTATAGATCGATGTCAATCCTTGAATAATTTTTCTATCCCCAACGGTGTGGTTTTGGTACCGAAGTTGAATGAGGAATATGGACATTAAGGATAATGTAAATGAAGGTGTGACCTTCATAAATGGATAGTAATTTTCATATCATTTCTGGTGATATGTGGAACACCACGTAGTTCCTCATAGTTGGGGAGTTATGGCCTTGTAAAGTTGGAATCCCTGAAGTGTGGTTAAGAAGCCCTAGTTGGTTACAAGTCAACTAGTCAAAGGGGTAAAGTTGTTGTAACAAGAAAAACCTAGAAGCCCCAAAGTAAGGAAGGGAGTTACCTATATTTGGTATAAATACACCTCAAGGAGTCATTCACTAATATACATTCGTACACTTATTGATTGATAATCTATCTTGTGATCTAGTGAATGGTTATGGTCTAGTTTTGGTATTTTAGTGAATGCGGCAACAAGTCTGAGGAAGCGAAGAAGGTGTGGGAAAAGTGCGAAAGTTTCGGAGCTACAGAAGGCAAGGATTTTTGAAAAATCCTAATTACTAGGATCCTCACGGGTTACACTATACTTGTCTAGTGAGGCCCTCGCTTGTTGCACTATCTCTATGTAGAGAGGAACTTGAAAATTTGGGTAAATATTAGTACCAGTTCCCTGAAGCATGAAGAAAGCACACATGTCATCATTATATAGGTTCAGGTTAGCTACAAAAGTTTTGGTATGGTTATATGTTTGTTTTGATGGTTACTTTTACATATGATGTGGTGCATGCTTGAATAATTCTCAGTGGTGTTGGTCATGTACTTGAATATGGTATATGGTTGGTTGAGTGAGGAGCACTCATATGTATGGTACATAATTGAAATCGTTCTTATAGCTCACATCTTTGAGTTGCTTGTACATGGTTGAGGGATATTCAGGTTGTATGGTGATGTATGCATGAGGGGAATCCATAGGTTCTTTGAGATGCTTCATTGATGACATGGTACATATATGTATATGGTTGATGATATGGTATATGACATAGGTTGTACATGATTGAAGCTCTAGTTCATGATTCACTATTCCTTTTTGATGTATCTTTTGGTTCATTATTGATGCATGAGATAACATGTATATTGGTATACACTTGATACATGGTATGGTACATGTTTAGTTGGTTGATGATCATATACATGTTGATCAGACAGTAACAAAGTTTTGGTAGTGATGTTGGGTATGTTTCCTCAGGAAATGTGTCACATTTTTTTTCCTCATTTTTCATGTTTCCTCGATTTTCATGTCTATTGTTGGGCAGTTTTTTGGCACATGGTTTTTTTCAATGGTTTTCTATTTTTGGTTAAGGAATTAGGGTTGTTGACTAATCCAGGTCATTGGTTTAGGGTTTTGTATGTCGTTGGATCTTATATGTATATTGTATTGTAAACAATGTATCAATATGAATGAATATAGAATATGTTGGTTTTCCTGGTTTGGGTTTCCAGGGGAAAAAATATCTATGTAATGTTTGTATTTGCCATTGTATATTTTATGTTATTTTACTGAAAATTTGTTTGAAGTAAATATTGTACAAGGTTAAAATATACAAGTGAAAATGACAAAGTTGTGATAGTGACAGAGTTGTGACAGTTACAGAGTTGTGACAATTACAGAGTTGTGATAGTGACAAAGTTTGTGGAACTGACAGTGGCAGAGTATGTGACAATTGGTCTACATTTATATTTCAGGGTGGCAAGAGGGGGTAAGGAAAGGTGGTTGTAGTTAGAGAACCTAGGGGGTTGTAGCCTCCTTATGATTGGAGCCAGAAAATGACAAAGTTGTAGCTTCCTTCAGGTTAGAGCCTAAGAATAGGGGGTTGAAGCCTCCTTCCAGTTGTAGTTGGAGAATTGGAAGTTGGTTCTTCCAATGAATGTTTTCTTTTGAAAAATATATAAGAAAAACAGTTTTTGGTTTTATCCCATTTGGGTTTCCATGTAAATAATGGTGTAATTTTTATCTATTGTGATGTGATTTTGCTTATGTTTATGCTACCGATGATCTATTGAATATTAATGATAAACTTCTAAATATTATTGAAGAATAAACTGTGGTTAAAAGGAATCCAATTTATCATTACTGATTCACCCCCCCTCTTAATAATCCAATATATTTCTTAGGAATAGTGTGTTTATCAAGGAATTTGACTGATACAAATCCCATAACTTATCCCATAATTCCTTGGTTGTAGCTTCCCTTGACATATTCAATAATACTGAATCTGACAGACACAACTGGATTGTTCTCTTCAACTTCTGATCCAACTTTTTCTAGTCTTATGCTGACATTCCTATAGGAGCAGTACATGGATCCATAATGATCCATTGATCTTTGTCCACCAACAAATATTCCATCTTGAGCTTCCATAGCCCAAAAATTTTCCCATTAAATTTCTTGATCTCTATTTTTGAATTTCTTTCCATTTCCTTTCACCTGAAAAATTGATACCACAAATCTCCCACTGTAAAAAGGTTTATCACAAACCTGAGCCAAACCCTTAGCCACAAAGGCATCCCTCTGAAGCCAATAAAAATTCTGATACCTAATGTAGATTTTAACCTTGTACAATTATTTACTGCAAACATATTCTTAATAAAAATAGAAAATATACAATGGCACACACACACTCATTACATAGAGATTTTACTTTGGAAACCCAAATCGGGAAAACCAACAATCTATTTAGAGTCACACCTATAATATTCTATTCATCGTGTCTTCATTGTTTACAACACAATATACCAAGGTAACATAACACCCCCTCTTGCAACCCCCCCCGCATGCTCGGTTCAACACAATCACCGGCTCTAGTCATGCAAAGAATATAATGCATACCCAACACTAAAGCAAAAAAATTGCAGATTTAAAGTTAAGAGGATGTCTGCAATATGTTTGTTAAAATTTATGAGGAAAATTTTGGGAAATTTCCTACAATTTCGGGAGATTTGTATGTAGGGGTTAAAATCCCTATTTTTTAAATTTTGAATGGGTAACTTGATGCTCGAAAAATTGATTGAATTTATGAATTTCTGGGTATCCATGGAAAATTGGGTAAAAATACCCAATTTCTGAGTGAATTTGATCCAGTTGGATATCAATGGCCACCCATCTATTCCAAATGGCTCATTTTGGCAGTTTTAGTTTGGCAGTTTTGTTCCTAGTTTTTGAGTCCCAAACTTCTGGGGTTGTTTTGAGGCCCTAAAAAACGTTTCTAGGGCTCGCCACAATCAAAATATAGGTAGAGTCAAACTCTGACAACAACATGTGTATTCCTCAGATAGACCTTTCTAATGAGATATCGTGTGCCCCAAACAAAGATCATATGCCAAAGTTACACCCCCGGGAAGTTGATACATTAAACTACCCAAAAGGGGGTCCACAAAACTATTGGCTTTTCAGCTTCCGGGGTTAGGGTTTTGGATTTTCTTTATGCTAAAAAGGCCTTTAGAGCCTCATTTCAAATCATCTTATTGTTAATGTGATTATTCGTCGCATCTCTTCTCAGAGATAAGCTACCACCATTCTAGCGAGTCTTTCACTGTGTATTTTTACAGTCTTTGTACATTTTCTCCCATTAATAGAAATTATGTATTAATGTATCTCTGTGTTTATGGTTGCATCTTTAATATATTTATGTTATAGTGTTGGATATTTGATACATCTCTGAGCATTTCATTATTATATCTCCTCTCTCATTTCATGCCAAAAATAATCTGGATCAGTGGTATCAAAGCAAGCTGCTCTTGATCGTTTTTCAGTGCATGTCCTCGATGAGGTATGAGTATAGCAAGTTGGGTATAGAGCTTGTCTCTCTTGAGGAAAATCTCTCTCACACACCCAAGAAACCCTCAATGGCGAAAGAAAATAAAAATGAAAAAGTAAACGATTCTATCAATCTGTTGCTTGAGCAAGCTCTCATGCGATAGAGGGACGAAATGATGGAGAATGTTTTCCACATCCTTCAACACCTGCCAATAACAATAGGTGCGTATTCATCAAGAGACCACTTTGGAGGCACCTCTTATTTCAAGGTACAATTTAATTTTGATATTCCCATATTTGAAAGACAAATAGATGCGAATGCCTTAGAAAAATGGTTAAATCTGCTAGAAGGTTATTTCTTTGTTCATAATTTCTCCAACAGGGAAAATATCACCTTCGCACTCCTTAAGGATCTCCCCCATCTCAAACATTGGTGGGAAACTTACTGAGAGAAAAGTTCCACATAGGAGTATGGAATATATGGGGCCGAGCCCACTTGGGATTTTTTTGTGGATGCGGTAAAGGAACAATATTACCCTGTTGGAAACTATGAGGACCAGTGCATGAGGTGGACCAAAGAGCGGCAAGAGAGGGGCCAAGCAGTGCCAGAGTTCACCAATACCTTCCATACCTTTCGCACCAAGTTAGGTATCAAGGAATCCAAGTGACATTTGGTTTTGAAATACCGCAGGGCTCTACACAGATAAATCCAAACTAAAATAGATTTTCTGGACATCTCATCACTCGATGTTGCTTATCGATATGTTGTTAAAATTGAGAAGAAATTTAATCACCATAACAAGGAGGATTTCAAGTCTACAAATCCACAACAAAAAAAGTATGATAAATATGGACCTAATAAACCGCCTCCTGAAAACTGGTCCAAGCCACAGGAGAATAAGGGTCACAGAAAGACGAAGAAGGACACCAAAAAATGGTGCAATTTCCACAAAATCCCTTGGCACAACATCGATGAATGTCACTCAAAATAGGTGGCCGAGATCAAATACAAGGAGCTGAACCCTGATTCAGAATCTGATTAAGAAAATACCGATAGAAGATAGATCATCGATGTATATCCCACTGCTATTGTCGCGATCGCAACAATTCAACCAAAAGAAACAATAGATCATGAAGAGGGGGAGTGTATTTTTCATTCACAGGTGTGGGTGAAGGGGACCCTGCTACATTTTATTGTTGATATCGGAAGACATAAGAACCTCATCTCAGCAGAGGTCGTCAAACAATTGGGATTTTCGACAACACCACACTCGCAACCATACAACATCGAGTGGCTTCGCAAAGGATGAGATATTCATGTCAACCAACAATGTCAATTGTCATACATCATCCATCCCTTCAAGGATCAAGTATTATGTTATTTTGCCCCGTTGAATATCTCTGATGTTCTCTTAGGCCAGACATATATGTGGAAGCGCCATGCTATTTATGAGTCTCGAACCCATAGTGTCATTATTACTCTAAAGGGTCATCTCTATAGAATACCAGAGGTAATTCCAACTATTGTTCCACCTAAACATTTCTGCAAAGTAGTATCTCATACTACAAAATTCAGCTTCTTCACAATCTGCTCAAAAGGTGAACAGAAGGATACTACAACCACTACAGTCTCGGCCCAAGCACCTTCTATCCAAAAAAAGCGAGTCGACAAGGATGTAGTAAAGAAAAAAATTTATTTTTGCACACATAAATATTGTGTAGCCCGACTGGTTGAACAGATTCAACCCTGTCAGCAACAGGTTCATGACATCCTTCCACAAACCAAGCAGCGGGATGTTTCCAGCAAGGAAAACAGTGCACCAAGATTCAATTACAACAATCGCTTTCCCCTCTCCCATGGGATATCAATGGAATGGAGACCATTGCTTCCTAAGGAGGGAGGATTGATCTAGGTGGATATTAGTGGCCACCCACCTATTCCAACTGGCTCATTTTGGCAGTTTTGTTCCTAGTATTTGAGTCTCAAACTTATGGGGTTGTTTTGAGGCCCTAAACAACGTTTCTAGGGATCGCCACAATCAAAATATAAACATAGTGATTTTGTAATGGAAACATGTGTATTCCTTGTATATACCTTTCTAACAAGCTATCATGTGCCCCAAACAGAGATCATATGCCAAAGTTATGCCTCCGGGAAGTTGCTACACCAAACTACCCAAAATGAGGTCCAAAAAATTGTTGGTTTTTCATCTTCTGGGGTTAGGGTTTTGGATTTTATTTATGTTAAAAAGGCCTTTAGAGCCTCATTTTAAATCATCTTATTGTGAATTTCAGTAGTCGTTGCATCTCGTCTCATAGATAAGATACCACCATTCTAGCGAGTCTTTCACTCAGTATTTTTACAGTCTTTATACATTTTCACTCATTAATAGAAATTGTGTATTATTGTATCTCTGTGTTTATGGTTGCATATCTGATATATTTCTGTTATGTTTTTGGATATACAATACATCTCTGTACATTTCTTTATTATATCTCCGTTCTCATTTCGTGCCGAAAATAATCCGGATCAGAATTCAAGAGGAATTCATGCCCATAAATGCCAAGCAATCGAGAATGGAGGTAATTGGTCATTTGAAAATTTTTAATTGACCCTAAGAAGCTTGATTTTAGAGCTTCAATGGTTCCCAAGAAAGAAATTTCAAATTATGCATTTTTGAAAAATTTGAGAAATTTTGAAAATTGGAAATTTTGGGGATTTTTCGTACAATGACGTCTTCATGATGTGTTGGCTATGTGGTGGGTGACTTGGAAGTGATGACATGGAATGTCATGGTGGCAAGGTAGGGGTTGCAGTGCATTTTTGTAGGTCCTACAAGTGACTTGGACACCATTATAGAGGATGTGGGGAGATCGATATGATAAGTGGTATCAGGAGGTTTAAAAGGTGGTTTTGTGAATTACTAAAATCCTTTGAAATGGTTTTGGAGTTGTCATGTGTCACCTTGGTAGTATTGTGGTTTTGGATTCCTTTTGAATAATTTTTAGAAATACCAGAATCCTCTAAAATAGTTGTGTATATTCCATGTGTTAACTCAAGGGTGTGGTGGTATCGGAGGTAAGTACAATGATAAATCCCATGCAACTTTAACCACTGAAATCATGATGGACCTTGGATATTCCTTTGATATTCATCGTCTGATAGAAGGAATGGGAAAGTTGTGTGAACTAGAGAAAAGGGTGCAAGATGGGAGTGTCCCATCCTTGAAACCAATAAAAGGGTGCCACATGGAGACCTGGAAGAAGAGGTGACCCTTATCCCATCTGTGGTCAGAGAAGGTACCAAGTGGACATCCGAGTATGGTGGGGCTTGAAGGATAAAGGTAAAGTAAAACAACTAAAAGAAGAAAGAGGAAAGAGAGAAGGAAGAATGTCTTAGAGGTTGACAAGGTAGGTTTAGGGTATCCAAGGGGATGACATGGCATCACCTCATGGTTCCATGTGGACCTAACATGTACCATGTCAATAGAAAACAATCAAATTTCTCAGAAATTTATAGTGTTTTGTAGGTCATAATCTTGCAGGGAATTTTTGAAGGCCTAAACAACGTTTTTAGGAAACAAAAATCCATAAGAATAGAGGTCTATCTTTGAATCTCAAACAAAATAGCTCGATGAGATATTTCCAACGAGCTATCTCAAGAATAAAATAGAGCTCGTATGAGAAAGTTACACTGGAAACAATGCATGGTATATTTTTAGTACCAGTCTACTTCTAGAAGGCATAACTCCCCACTCAAAAGTTAGTTTGGGGCACAACATAAGTGTATGGAAATTTATTGAACCATAGAAGAAATATATGAATCCATAATGGTAATATAGGTACCTAAACGTGTATAGGATGAGAGAGAATATTCCGGTAGCATTTAGTGCTAAAAGGGGGAATCAGTCAAAACTTCAATAGGATGTAACTAGCAACTTGGATGTTGGATGAAGGTGAAAACATGGTCAAATTTTTCAAAATGAAAGAATGAAGAAACCCAATTGATCTCCTATCAAAATCCCAAAGGGGTTGGCGTAGGGATGCAAGAATAGGGCTAAAATTGCACTAGAATGAAAAGTTTACAAAAGGAGTAAATGGGTAATGTTAAAATGACTATAACTTATTGCTCATAACTAAAAATTGAGAAAGGAGATAGTCATTGGAAAGGTATTGGATAGAAAAATATATATATCCACCCATAAATGTGAATTGAGCAATAAAATTTACAAGCAATTAGAAATAAGAATTATGCTACACTTAAAGGGGTAGAATTGTGCATAATTTTATAGATTTGTTGAATTATTTTGTCTAACAAATCCTATTGCATGCACATTTTTCATAATCAAGGTAAAAAATATAACAAAGAATAATTGAAAAAGAGACTAGAGACATGGAATATGCACAAAGAACTTACAACCATGAAGATTAAGTATGAGGGTTGCATGTCAGCATGGGAAATGCAAGGATATAATAAAATGGACACGGAGAAGGAAAAGAGGAAAGCATAATTTTGGTAGAGAAAATAAAAATTATGCAAAGATATGTGTTGATTTGTATAGATAATATTGAGATTCTTATGAAATATCAAGGGAAATAGAATGGATTCAACATCAAGTTGTTGCGGAGTTTGGAAAAAATAGAAAAGAAGGTGGATAAGGAAACATATTCAAGTGAGTCAAAGGATCAAATATATCATACCAAAATGTAATAATCTAAAAATGATAGTAGACATCATCATCACTCACCAAGACATTTAGTTAGAAGAGAAGAAAGTAATCAAAGTTTATTTCCTGTCGAAAAGAATAAGAGGAGGTGTGGGGTGGATGAATTTCAGTGGGAGTTCAAGAAGATCAAACCTCCTACATTTGATGGTGAGCACAAGAAAGATGAGTATGCAGAGGCTTGGTTGTTGGGGATTAGGAATTCTTTCCAATTGCACAATTATTCTTCACAAGTAGAAGGTAGAATAACAATTTACCAACTCAAGGTAAAATAATCAATGTGGTGGGACCAATTTTTGCAAGTAAAGCACATTGATGAGAAGAAAATCACTTGGAGTAAATTCAAAAAGTATTTTTAGAAGAAATGGTTATCTAAACATTATTATGACAAAAATATGAAGAGATACCATGGTTTCCACCAAATATGGATATTGATTTCTTCATTAATTTGATGCCTGGAGCAACCCTAGTGTCTAAGAATCCTTATAGGATGAGTACACTAGAGCTGAGGGAATTGCAAATGAAGCTTGAAGAAATTTTGAAGAAGGGTTATATACACCTAAGTGTGTCGTATTGGGGTGCCCCGATGTCATTTGTGAAGAATAAGGATGAAACCTTGAGGTTATGCATTGATTTCAGACAACTGAATAAGGTGACTGCGAAGAAAAAGTATCATTTTCCAAGGACAAGTGATATTTTTGAAAAACTAAAAGATGCAAAGATATTCTCCAATATTGATCTCAAGTCAGGCTACCATCAGGTGAGAATTAAAGAGGAAGATATCAAAAAGACAAAATTTAGAACAAGTTGTGCCCATTATGAGTTTACAATGGTGCCATATGGGTTGTCAAATGCACCATCTGTCTTCATGGGTTTAATGAATGAAATTTTAAAACATTGCTTGGATAATTTTGTCATTGTCTTCTTGGATGACATACTCATCTACTCTAAGTCTGAAGAAGAGCATGAGAAACACTTGGATGGTGCTACAAGTATTAAGGGAGAATCAGTCATATGCAAAGTTGAGCAAGTGATCATTCGATCACAAGAATATACATTATTTGGGGCATATTATTTCATAGGAAGGGATAGTAGTGGATCCTAAGAAGATGAAATCCATTGAAGGATGGACAACACCAAATAATGTCTCAGAGGTGAGGTCCTTCATGCGACTTATGGGTTATTACAGAATATTTATTGAATGTTTTTCAAGAATTGTGCATCCAATCACTTATCTATAAAAGAAAGGTGTGAAGTTCAAGTTGATCATTGAATGTGAAGAAAGATTTCAACACTTGAAAAATGTATTGACAAGTGAACCTATTTTGAATATTTTTTATCCCAATGAAGACTTAATTTGTGCATTGATTCTTTCAAGAAAGATCTTGGGGGAGTCCTTATCCAAAATGGGCATGCAATACGTTATGAGTCAAGGAAGTTGAAAGAGCACAAGAGACATTATGTCGCTCATGATTTAGAATTGGAAGCCATAGTTCATGACTTAAATATGTGGATGCATCTGTAAGTTTTAAACCTGTGAGGTACAACAATGCATATAGATTCTTAAGAAAAACAAAAATTAATCAATGGATCATTCACATAGTACATAGAGATTTATATCGGAAACTCTCAACCAGGAAAACCTTTCTTATTTCATTATATCGAATTTCATCATTCAACATACAATATATACAATGTTTTTAGGTATTTCGTAGATAGAAAAAACCTAATCCCTTAATCCAGGATTAATTTAGAAAACCGCTAAAAATAGAAAAATCCGCAGACGCGGTTGTTGAATCTGATGCACCCACACACATGCATGCAAAGAATATAACATATACCCAACAACATCATATTATGGGAAAGATATTTGAGTTGAGGATAAATCATAGTGGTCTGAAATATTTGTTTGGAAAACCCACTTTGAATGCCATACAAATTATATGGCTAGAATTCCTCAATGAGTATGACTTTGATATAAAGCATATCGAAGGAAAAGAGGACAAGGTGGTTGATGCACTCAACAGAAGAATGCATGAGATGCATGCTACAACCATTAGCATGTGTAAATCTAATTTAAAAGATAGAATTTTGGAAGTTGCAAAATTAGATTAACATTATATGAAAACAAAGGAAACATTACAACAAGGTAATTTGCAATATAAAATTAAATATTATGAGATGAGAGAGGATGGAATCCTCATGTACAAGGGAATATTGTATGTGCCTAAATCTTAACAGTTGAAAAATGTGATGTTGAGAGAAATGAATAATGTGCCTTATGTTGGGCACCAAGATACCATAGAACATTTACAGTTGTAAAGAGCCAATATTTTTGGCCATGTATGAAGAAAGAAGTGGCTGATTATATATCCAAACGTCTAGAATGTCAAAAGGTAAAGGATGAGAACAAAGATCTGGCTGGATTGCTACAACCATTGCCCATTCCTAAGTGGAAAAGAGAAGTTGTGACAATTGACTTTATTACCAAGCTTCCCATAATAGTGAAGCAACATGATTTGATCATGGTGGTGGTGGATAAGATAACCAAAGCTGCTCATTTTATTCCAGTGAATCTCATTCACAAGGCATTTAACATTGTAGAGATTTATATGAGAGAAATTTCTAGGATAGATGGTGTGCCTAAGGAAATTGTTTCTGACATATATCCCAATATCACATCAAACATTTGGAAGGGAATATATAAAGAATTTGGTACAAATGTGAATTTTAGCACAAGCTATCACCCAGAATCAGATGGGAAAACATAAAGTGTCAAGCAAGTGATTGAGGATATGTTAAGAATGTATGTGATGGACAAATAATCAAAATAGGAATATTATTTACATTTAGTGGAGTTTAATTATAATAATGGGTATCATAAATCTTTGAATATGAGCCCATTTGAAGGAATATATGGTCGAAAGTGAAACACACCAGTGAGATGGGACAATCCAATGGATAGAGCAATGGTTGGACCAAAACTGCTCAGGAAAATGGAAGAGAATATGGTGAAAATAAAGCAGAATTTAAGGTTGCACAAGATAGGAAGAAAATTTATGATGATAAGAGTAGAACCCACAAAGCATTTAAAGTGGGTGATCGTGTGTTATTAAAATTAAAGGCCAATAAAAGTTCCTTGAAGTTGGGGAACTACTAAAAGTTTTCAACACACTATTGTGCACCATTCATATCCTAGAGAGGATTGGTCCAGTTGCATACATTATTGCACTATCTGCGTTCATGTGAATTCATAATGTATTCCAGGTGTCTTTGCTTAAAAAGTATGTGTCTGCTGCTAATCATGTAATTGATTGGAATGTGATCTAGGTGGAGAAAGAAGGTGACTTTCAAGTTCATTCGATGTGATTATTGGATATGAAAGTCAAGACTCTCCATAATCAAGCAATAGGACTAGTAAAGTTCCATTGGGCATGTTATGGTCTTGAAGATGAAACGTAGGAGCATGAGGATTCCATGTGGAAGGAGTACCTGCATATTTTTTAATATTTTTGAAGAAATTTTGTGTGTAAATGTGTATATAATGCATTAAGGACAATGCATAAATAAGGGGGAGGGGAATGTAATACCCCTAGGCCAAACCCCAATTGTAAATGTACATATGATTTATAGGCTAGTGAGTCAGAATGTTTTGGGCCAAAGTACCTTTGTATATATGTTTTGAGGTCGGGGTTTCTATGTGATTTAGGCCAGGGAGCCCATGAGTTGAAAGGATAGAAAACCTAACAAATGTAAATTGTAATCACATTCAATTATATTACTAAAATGAATCATTTTTCCAGAACAAATCAGAAAAAAAGAGTATGGGGGGCTAGGAATACATGGGAGGGAAAGGGGGCTAAGGGATTAAGGAAGAGGGGCTAAGTCAAGGGGGATTAAGCCAAGGAATAAAATAATATTATTCCTAAGTTAAAAAGTCATATTTTATGTTTTATCCCAAACTGTTCCTAAGTGGGAGGAAAAAATCACTAAGTGGAGAAAACGATGGTTCTTTGAGTGCCAAGTGTCAAGTTAGGAACATGCATATATAATGTTGGGAATTAGTGTAATTCTAATTCTTTTTCCAATCATTCCATCATCCATACCTATGCCTGGAAAGTATAAGAGGTGGAGATGACTATTACCCACTAAATCCTGGGTGGTTTGGGTGGAAAATATAGGTTGTCAGAACTGTGGGGCATTCTCTCTAGGTGAGAGAATTGTTTGGAATAGTTTTCCCTATGTGTTGGTCAAGTGGGTGTTGTAATTCTTAGAGAAACCATGTGTTCCAAATGATATAGATATTTGAGACTTCCTGGTCGACCTGTTGTTGAATCCCTAGAAGGGAAGTGGGAAATTCAAAGGATTGTTGAGAATAGAAGGGGTACACTTCCTTGGATGGGACAAGATGTGGGGAATGGGATCCTGTGAGTTGGGAATCGTTGTTGGAGTCGGCACTTGGGCCTGCATTTTATTAATTTTTCTGTCATACCTTAGTTTGGTTTAGGTACCTTTTCCCTGGTGGAGTTATAACCCAACTTGGGGATGACTTTCTGTTGAAAGTGCACAAACAACAAAGTCTATGTCTGGGAGGAACGTCGAAGGTATGCAATCAATCAATGATTTTATTTAAAATATAAGTGTCTTTTATGTTCTTGTAATGATTTACGTGTGATTAATTATGTTGATTCTATTATGATTTAATTGTACATATTTATGTGTGAATTGAATGTTGTAGAAATGCATATTCATTGCATATGCAGGGCATGGTAATTATTAAATGGTATAACAGTCTTAATGTGAAGAATTCAAATAAATTCAAATATTCATTTGTGATAGAAGTCGGGTTTCTGTGTTGTGTGGCTTATCTTGGAGGATGGAGATGTTACAAATTTGTCTAGAAAAATGAAGAGATGACACCTATAACACATCCAATGCAACCTCCTCTTTACTCTCTCATAATATCCTCTCTCAGTCATTTTTGGCATGCAGGGGCCATACCTAGGGTTAATCATTTAAATAAAAACAAAACCCTTAGACATCGACCCTTTTGGTATCACCTAAAGATAAAGTGAAGTCTCACTCAAGGCATATAGAGGGGATACATGGACCAAGGTTCTGTAGTGATGAGGGGAAGTGAGGCATTATTCAGGTCCTTTACTTATGTGCGAAGTTCTCATAGTTTAACAATTACTTTGTTATGAAACATAGTCTATGCACAACATAACATCATATATGATATATACATTTAGCATAAACCAGGAAACAACATATAATGAAACCAAAACATAACACACAGATTTATGTGGTTCATCCAACTTGGGATACGTCCACAATGACTGGCTTCTTATATAATTAATTAATAGATTTCTTACAAATGCACATTGTGCTACAAGATATGCAATAATAACATCTGCCCAAACCTACCTAGTTGTTCTACTACAGTGTGAGTTTACTCTTCAGTCATAATACATATTCCTTCCTTCACTCAAATCCCTTACCTAAAAAACATTTTCCACTTACATGCACCATCACCCACCCCCACACTATTTCCTTTTGTACATATTTATACATACCAATAGAGATAAGTCCGTTACAAAAGTGGAGAAAGTGTCCCCCAAAACTCGTTACAAAAGTGGACAAAATGTCCTCAAACCCCATGGTTTATAACAATTTTCCATCTTCTGTGTGCTACTCAGTCACACATCCTTTTGTCGCGCTTCTTATCATCTGCTATCGTCGCACACTATGGTCCATATTATGATTTCCTTTTTCCCTTCGACTTGCTTTTTGGTACAGATCCCAAAAATTATCTAAAGTGCCTCTCCAACATGCCCCCAAAACTCACCCGTGGCTCGTCTCAAGCCACTCGGGCCTGTTTCCAGTGTGCCATGAATGTTTCAAAGGTCGCCTTCATTGTTGCAGCCCTTTCCTTAACTTCCAGTTCCTTCTGCAAAATTTTATCAACTATTTTGGTTGTCACGCGATCATGCACATTCTCAACACCTTATTCTAGTGCTTGTTTGATGATTCGTTGAGTCTATGTGAGGGTCATTATCACTATGTATGCTTCTTCTTACAAAAAATGTATCTATTGTATACGTTCTTGCTACTTTGCCCTGAGATGATTCATTTCTGAATACAACTTTCAGTTTTTTTTCATCGTAGTTACCACCTATGTTGGTGGATATGTTCCCATTGCTTCATGTAATTTTTGCACCTTTCCCTGTGCAGTCTGAATCTTCTAACTTATCTCCTATTGGACCCTGTCTTCATTTATTTGTGTCCAACCACCCATAGTTTTTGTATATAGTTTCATGCACTCTACTTCTATAGTTTTTATATTGTCGATCGTTGTGGTCGTAGTTTGATTCCTTGTCTCCCTCTCT
Source organism: Picea engelmannii (assembly GCA_009831015.1). NCBI lineage: Eukaryota > Viridiplantae > Streptophyta > Pinopsida > Pinales > Pinaceae > Picea > Picea engelmannii. The sequence goes on from ML791196.1 coordinate 534,812, forward strand.
TCAGGTGGCGTACTTGGTGTTACATGTGCTTACAGATCCACTATACATGTGCATAAGCCTTGAATGGCTTCACTTATCTTAGTCCGGGGCCTAGTCCCTTTCATGGAAGACCTGTGATGTGCACTAACAAATCAGTATCAATGGATACTGGCCTATCTAGCCATAGATATCCTTCATGTACACAACTCAACATCATTTTCATGCATGTGGTGATCTTCTAACTCAGTCTAAAATGTGATATGTTGAATAGGTTTAGAATACATTCTTTCTGCAACACTCTATGCCACGCCTGTGGTTCTATGACGATCATGTGTGTCTCAGAACTAATGGTTTTCAGCAAGAAATTATTGGGTATGAGATCCATAAAATTATTTTCATCAATGATATCATGGTCGACGTACTTCAGAGATGGTATCATAACTAACATATACCCTTATAATATGAAACCTCCTGGGATCAATGACTCAACTAATGGATACCTTGCCTCTTTCTATAAATAAACGTGTGTCGTCGATGGATTTCTTGGCGGGATATAATCCCTACGAAATAGTTCAGCTGAAGATGAAGCTTCCTGTGTTTCTTCAACTATTGGTGGCATTGCAGGTTGGCTGCGTGGTTTCTTCGATACTGAGTAAGATGTTGTTGTTTCCTTAGGTTTCATCTTCCTCTACGATGTTGGTTTCAACTTCTACCTAGTTCTGGGACTCTATTCTCATCTTCATCTCTATAACTTTGGCTTCTTCGGTTGTGTAATGTCCAACTCTCTATGGTGAAAAATAATCCCTTGTTGGTCCTTTGCATGCTTTTCTACTTCATTTCCAGTTGTAGTTTCCTTTCACACCTAATTTTTCCATCTAATCCACTAATGGTCTCCATTCATCACTAGCTTTTATTGCTCCATCACTTTGTATCTTCGATGAATTTTCTGTTCGATTTTGCAATTGGTCAAATCTCCTGCAATTAATGTTACATGGCACCACTACTTTCATTGTCATGATAACTCTTTATTGCACGTCTCATCATGGAGTGTGTTAAATTCTCTTAGATGTCATTTTCACATTCTCAACTTTCTACACGATCTCTTTCTTCTATGCAATCTTGTTTTCTTTTTTTTGCAACAGATTCTTGCTCTTCCTCTTTACTTAAAACTCGTTTCATGATTTTTCCTACTTTTCTTGATTTTTCTTTCTTTTTCTCTCTTTTCCTTCTTATGGTACACTATGATACAATTTTACACTATGTAGCTCCTCTAGTGCGTAGAAGGGCGACCATCTCTATATAGTTTCAGCCGAATCCAATTTACTAGTCCTTCCATGATTTGTCCATTCAACTGATCTAACTGAACAACACCTGCACCAATCACATATCTAATCATGTATGGTCCTAGTCAATTAGTCCTTAACTTTCCTAGGTGTTGTAAGAACTTGTTGTCGTAAAGCAGTACTAGATCTCCTATATGGAACTTTTTATCCTTGATGTTTCTATTGTGCCATGCATTAAAGTGATATTCCTCTAGTGTTAGTAACTGTGATATCCATTCTTCTATTGCCTCAGAATATGTAAGGTCTGTCATCACCACAATGTGCAGAATCGGTACAAGAAACACCATGGTCATGACTGATTCTTGACCAAATGCTAATATGAAGGGTGTTTGTCCTGTCAACTTCTTGCAGATATTTTTGTAAGCCCAGAGTATTGTAGGGATCCTTAAATCCCAGTCATCTCACCCTATGTTTCACACCTTGGTCAGTGCATTCTACAGTATTTTGTTGATGGCCTCCACCATTCCATTTTCTTGCAGGTGATATGGAGTGCTCTTTCAATATTGTATCTGGAACTCTTATGTTAGTGATGCAATGTTATTTTTCAAAAAGTGTGTCCCCTGGTTTCTCTTAAGTATTATAGGACACCCAAATCTTGCAACTATGTTTTCAAACAAGAATTTCATAATTGTATCTGCGTTGTAATATGTAACTGGCTCTGCTTCTTCCCATCTGGTCAAATATTTTATCATCGTAATTATGTATCTGGATCATGTTCTTATTGTTGGTGGGTTAATTGGTCTGAAAAATCCACTGCCCATTTTTCAAACTCTTGTAAGGTAACTTGCAAATTCAAGGGCATCCCATCCCTTCATGATGGTCTTCCTACTCTCTGACAAACATCATAGTTATGAAATTATTCCTTCGCATCCTTATGGAGGGTAGGACACCATATCCTTTCACATAATATCTTTTGTTTTTTCGCCTTTCCTACATAATATGCTCCTACAACTCCATCATGTGCTTCTTCCAAACTCATGGGTCTTTCATGTTCTAACACACATTTTTGCAGTACCCCATCTATGCCTAACTTATATATGTTTCTTGTGATCAAATCGTAATATGCTGATCTATTTTGGCCCTTGACCAAGTTTTGAGGATCCTTGTTCATGTTTGACCTACTTTTGGGACTTCGACAGGTTATCGAAGGCAGAGAGCAAGTCGAAGTGAAGATCGCGGGATCTCAGCCCCTTTTTAGGGCTTTTTGGGTTTTGGGCTTATGTAACGGATATGGAGATGTCGACCCATGGGTTTACCCATGTTTAGGCCCTTTTTGTAATGTATAAATAGAAAGCTAGGTGATGTAAGTAAGGGCGCAAGGGTGTAATTCTAAGTGCTGAGTGCAAATTGTAAATGATTTGTGCATGCTATTTTGAGAACTTGCAGAGCTAAGTGCAAGTGATTGTAAGGGATTGTGTAAAGGCTTTGTGTTGTAACCTAGCTCAGGGAAGGAGGATCTAGTGAGGTGTGCGCAGATCTCCTGTCCTATGCAGAGTAGTATCTTGTGGCTTTGTGCATGTAGAAGATTGACAGAAGATAATAAAGAAGAGAAGAGTTGGTGGACATAGCCCCAGGTTGGGGATGAACCATGTATATCATGTTTTTAATTTCTTAGTTCTTTGATATAGATGAATGTTGGATAGATCTGTTGATGATTTGTGCTTAATAATGTGAATGAATGCTAGATCTGATCTATCTTTATGTGTTAAGTGCTTGGGTGTATTAGATCTTCTAGACTACTACGTTGGTCTATTGTTAGGGTTTATCTGCGCTGTAAATCAAGGTTAAATACTGATTAACTGTAACTGCTAAGTTCTCTGTTAAGGTGTTACAATCACAAATCTATGTCACAACTAAGGTTGCAGACACTGGAGTCCTGCAACCACACCTGCCTCTACCTCAGGTGAGACTTCATTTGCTTCCCAGGTGTTGCCAAAAGGGCCGATAGTTAGGGTTTTATTGGTGCGTTGTTGTAGCGTTGAACCCTGGGTCTACCCCTGTGCTAACAACTGGTTTTGTTTCCAGGACTTGAAGCTGTGATTGTTGGGAACTAAAGAAAATAAAGCTTTGTGCATAGATATGTTGCTTTAGTGCGCAGTAATCTACTTGACTTGTGAAGCTCTGTGCTAAGAAGAAAAGTCAAATCTAAAGAAAAGAGGTAAGATCTTAAAGATTTTTTCTTTGTTAAAGGTAAGAACAGTGAAAAGTTTGATTGAAAAGGTAAGATAAGTGGAAATTTTTATTTCAAAAGTATGGATCTAGGTATGTTTGATAAATTTTGTCCTAACTTGAAAAATAGGGCAGAACTAGATGAAAGAAGGTTTGATATGAGTAGATCTGATAGAAATAATGAAAGATATGTTATTCCTATGCATAGAAAGAATGTTTGGACTAAAAAATGGATGCAAAACAATAGAAATATTTTTTTGCAGGTTAGCTACTATGATCCTAGCATGCAATATAGGAAAGGATGGGGATCATTTCAAAGAAAAATAAGATTAACCCTTTGTTATAATTGTAGAAGACTGAGACATATTGCTAAGGAATGCCCTGGTAGAAGACCTAGTTGTCTTTGTTGTAAATCTATGGATCATGAAGTTTTTGATTTCCCTAGAATGATTGCTAAGGTTGAAATAATGAATATGAGACACGAAAACCCTGAGGAAGATCAAGAAACTAAGACCATGGAAGAACCCCAGAAAGAATTAGAGAATGTATTGCTACAAATGAAAGACACCCTAAATGATCACAAAAATATCAACTTATCAGAGATCTTCAAAGAAAAATAATGCATAGAAACAAGAATACGAGACTTCGACGTTGACTGTGTTCTGGATGAGGAAACATGGGTGAATATCATGACAGAAAGAACTTGGGAAATTTTGGGAAATCCTGCTATGATTCCTTCATTGGGAGGAATAGGATTATTCAGAGGAAAGCTGATAACCCTATGTGGAAGACTCACCCAGATGTCTATGAGTGCTCATGGAACTTCGACAGAAGAAGATTTCTAGGTTGTTAAATTTATTGAGAGAAACGCCCCATTTGCTATGTTACTAGGAAAAAACTGGATTGAGAAGGATCAGGCCGGAAGAAAAGAAGAGGAAATCTTATAAAAAAAGAAGCAAGAGTTAAAAGATTTCATGACTAGGAGGATGGCGCACTTGATTGAAGAACAGGAGAACATATCAAAGTTGTTCAAAACCAGAAACTTGGATGTTAAAGTTGAAAGAACACAAGAAGACTCACCGAAGAGTAGAGCACCTACCCTAGAGAGAGAAGAAGTATTGGCCTTGAACCCTACGAAATACCATCAACAATGTGAAGTTACTATGCTAAAAGGAGATAAGAATCAGAATGGAAAGAGGAATATCAAGAAGAATATTACAAGGAAGAAGGCTAGAAAGCTCACTAAGAAGAGAACAAAGATAGAAAAGTTGCAGAATGTTCCATAAGGGACTTCGCAGAAGGAAGGTTTTCAAAAATGGAACTTCGCTGGGATATAAGAACAACACAACCTGGAACTTTTCCATGGCGAAGCAATATAACCGTTGGAGGCATTATGACCGTTAGATTGATGGCCCCAAATGGTTAGAACAACATTTATGGCCAGAAAGCTTTCCATCGGACCGTTGGGACCGCGCCACAATGGACATAACCACATTGATGAAGGCCTCTCATCTGTTGAAGAGATCCGTTACACCGATGTCTACTTATTGCGTCGATTGTTGCACTGAAAACACTTTTGTGAATTGTATCCTAGCCAACTCATTGCTATCGCGCTATGTTTATTGAGATCGACACCTGTTCTATTTCTTTGATCACTCATTCATCTACCTGAGTTATTTGATCTAAGAATGCATGTTGAATGAGTTCAGCGCCACAGAGAAATTTGTCGAAGAATTTATAATCGACCTTATGAATGAGAAGGGGATGTCCGTCGAAGTTCAAGCCTCATCGATGAGAGGAGTGCAAGCCTCCCCATCGACTCCTCGCAGATCCAGACCATCCTGGCCTGTAGCAGAGTAAAGAACCAAGCATCGAGATGACTTTGCGAATGCGAAGTTAATCCAAACTATCCTGACCGACTACATCCCACCTTTGGCTGGCGTGCTGAGTCATGAAAGTGTCACAAGAGAATTTGATTACACTATGATTACTGTGTACCTCCCAAAGGGGATACGTGTAGTTAGAACTCAACAGGATAAGATTGCGACATTAAAATTCAATGACTTCAACCTAGGGGACCGTAATAACTACAACATGCTCGATCCTTACAAGTATTTGACCATGACGAAGGGGAAGAACTCAAAAATAATCCCCCATCCATGGACTATGAACCTCATGCAGTCCACCCTCTTGAATGTAATAAAGATTCCACACTTTGGAAGGCACCATGAGGTTAATGCATGTGTTAATATCCTGCTATCATGATACCATGATGACTATTTATGGATAGACTAACACATCACAGTCGATCTGACGTTGATCCATAGGATCACCGGATTGAGCATGCAGAGACCTGACCCATAGGACTTCTACCCAGGGAAGGCTACATATCGCGCATTGTCACAGAGGATCAAAGACACATATGGATATGTAGAAAAGGGGACATGAGGCTACAAGGTAGCTTCCATCCAGAATGGTGCAGTGCACCTAGCTTGCTAGATGATCGCAGGAAATCTCATGAGAAAGAATAGAACTACATAGGTCACAGGATTCGTTGTTGACCTCGTCGGGAAATGTGTAGAAGGACTCCAGATGAACTAGGTGAAGTACCTAGTCAACCAGTTAGAACTGGATTTCCAAAAAGCTTAGGATCAAGGCTATGAGTTCCACTTTAGTTGGATCCTAATCCTCATAGTATTTACTGGTTGGGAGATGCCGAAAGGTGCGACCTTCCTGGACATTGAGTCATTTGAGCCGCTCACTGTGAAGTTCACCACGCTCTGGTACTCGAGTGATATGGGAAAATAGTGGCAGTTGAATGCAGTATTCCATACATACTATCTCTAGTTGAAGAGGGATATTAGGGTTGTCCCTCGCATGATGTCGAACACCCTACACTGGTTCAGACCTCTCATGAAGTTTAGCGCAGATCGACACTTCATTTATATCATTGTGTGCGAAGACAAGCATAAATAAGAGCTTCAGTCATGCTATAATCTCACATAGGAGAACCTCGACGAGATAACTAAGGACTGGTCAGTAGACCTCCTTATCCCTGTTGACCCTACAAAAATGTATGATCCCGAACTTAGTGGCAGCTCGGAGGCCACTCACAATGAACATGACACACCTGGAACCAACAGAAGGAAGAAGACCAAAGAAGTACAAAACCTGAGCAGTGCATCAGATGCAATTGCTTCAGTATCACCTGGACAAGGAGGTGATGACAAAGTATATAGAGAATAAACCAATGGCAAAGAAGATCAGTAGAAGAAAGGCGAAGGAACACCGCCTAGGGATCCTGTTGATGAAGTTGATCCCTTGAAGAAAATAAAGGTTTCCCCCACGAAACCTACCTCACGGAAGAAGTCAAGAGTGAGAAAAACCATGATTGGAACTGTTCTCATGGTCGATGAATTCAACTTCATCATCCCAGTTGTAGCAGATGCCTTGTAGGATGTCTTGTAGAAACATGAATCCAAGCAGGAGGAGTTGTACGACAGAATCGAGGTTGAACTCAAAGAGGTACATCAGGCCCTTCAATCCAGCTACACAGTATCCACTGTGTCCATACTGCGTCCCCACCATCAGAAGCACCAGAGTTGGGTGATGAGCCTACCCAACTCCGCAGACTAGCTGATGCGACTGAAGATCACCTTCATCGCGCATAGGAAGAAACAGAACAGGCCACAGAGGCCCTAAAGAAAGTGCAAAAAGTAGTCATAGATAAATGTCGAGTTGCGCAACAGGAGAAGGTTGCTCTCCAAACAAAGTTTGAAGAGGATAAAGCACAAGTCCAACAAGAGAAAGAGTAGTTGCTCGTAGAGGGGCTCAGAGTCAAAGAAGCAATCAACAGAGCACTTCGCTTTGTGACAAGCTTAGAGAAAAAAGAGGAAGAACCAGTAGAGCATCAAGTAGCACATCTTGCGAAATATATCCAGCAGCTTCAATAGAGAATCATAGATATGGAGCTACAAACATTTCCCAACACTCTGCAGGATGTATGAGATCAAAGAGAAGAAACTGCATGAATCATATTTGAGAGAATCGAGGCCCTCGCCATGCAATGTACACAGCTAAGTGATCGCAGTGCCCTGACTTATGAGTGACTCACTGAGGATCTCGAATTAAAGGCACTGGAGTCACAGCTCCAGGAGGAAAAGAAACAAGTAGAAACAGTACAGGCATAGTTGAAGCCCCTGTCAGTAGTTGAGATGATGAAACGATCCCAAGAACAATGCACTTCTCAACAACAAGTCCACACTATTCAAAGCAAAGTCATGGAAGTAACTCAAAGGCTCCAACTAGTCTAGGACGAGGCTTGCCAACTATTCACAGAGATTGAAGGCCAAGGAGAAGAACTTGAACAAGTCATCACTGAAGTTGAACAACGCTTAGAGGGACCTGTCAATGAAGAAGTTATCCAAGAGTTCACCGAGAAGGAGGCCTTGGAGCAGCAACAGGTCGAAGCAGCTCGAGGATTTTGAGGTAGTGCTAGCCAAATCATAGTGACTCAAGACAAGTTACAGGTGAGTGTTGAGGGCATGTTGGCCTTTGACCAAGTTTTGAGGATCCTTGTTCATGTTTGACCTACTTTTGGGACTTTGACAGGCTGTCGAAGGTAGAGCGCAAGTCGAAGTGGAGATCGCATGATCTCGACCCCTTTTTAGGGTTGTTTGGGTTTTGGGCTCATGTAACGGGTATGGGGATGTCGGCCCATGGGTTTAACCATGTTTATGCCCTTTTTGTAATTTATAAATAGAAAGCTAGGTGATGTAAGTAAGGGCACAAGGGTGTAATGCTAAGTGCTCAGTGAAAATTGTAAATGCTTTGTGCATGCTATGTTGAGAACTTGCAGAGCTAAGTGCAAGTGATTGTAAGGGATTGTGTAAAGGCTTTGTGCTATAACCTAGCTTGGGGAAGGAGGATCTGGCGAGGTGCACGCAGATCTTGTGTCCTATGCGGAGTAGGATCTTGTGGCTCTGTGCATGTAGAAGATTGATGAAAGATAATAAAGAAGAAAAGAGTTGGTGGACGTAGCCCCGGGCTGGGGGTGAACCATGTATATCCCGTGTTTACTTGCTTAGTTCTTTGATATAGATAAATGTTGGATATATTTGTTGATGCTTTGTTCTTAATAATGTGAATGAATGCTAGATATGATCTATCTTTATGTGCTAAGTGCTTGGGCGTATTAGATATTGTAGACTACTGCGTTGATCTGTTGTTAGGGTTTATCTGCGTTGTAAATCAAGGTTAAATACTGATGAAATGTAAATTCTAAGTGCTATGCTAAGGTGTTAAAATCACAGATCTATGTCCCATATAAGGTTGCAGACATTAGATTCCTACAACCACCCCTGCCTCTACCTCAGGTGAGACTTCATTTGCTTCACAGGTGTTGCCGAAAGGGTTGGTAGTTAGGGTTTTGTTGGTGCATTGTTGTAGCGTTGAACCCTGGGTATTCCCCTGTGCCAACAATCTAACCACTAGTTTTTTCTTCCAGGATACTATCATATTGGATGGGGCCACTCTTGTGCTCAAGTATTGGACGATTTCTACACACTGATCATCTACCATCTTGACTGGAAAAAATTGCGCATATAGTAAGCTATCATCTAGGTTACCCGTGTCTTCTCCTATCAGTATTCGTGACAAATGGTCTCGTCCTACATTCAGTTTTCCTGGTTTCACCATAAATTCAAAACCATACTTCTGGAATAATAATAGCCATTTGTAAATTCTCCCCCCCCCCCCAACATTGGCTTGTCCACTAGATATCTAAGTGCAGAATGGTATGTATACATATTGAAGTGGGATCTCTACAGATAATGTCTAAAATTCTACAAAGCATATATCATTTCCAAGCCTTCCCTTTCTGTCATTGTGTATTTTTTCTTAGTATTCGAAAACTTCCTACTAGCGAAAGCAATTAGATGATCTAACTCGCCTTCCCCAAGTTGGGATAACACTACATCAAGCGATATCGATGATGTGTCCACATGGACATGTAACTCTTTCTTCCACTCTAGGAATACCAGAATGGGCGTAGTTACTAACTTGTTTTTTAATACATCTATACCCTTATGACATTCTTCATTCCAATGAAACTTAGCTTCTTTCTTCAATAACTTCTCCATTGGGGTTGTAATATGCACATAGCCTTTAATAATTTTTCAGTATTAACCGGTATGGACCAACGTTGTCCTTAATTGTCGCATTGATTCAGGTGGTGGTAAATTAACAATTACATCTGTCTTGCCTGAATCAACTAACAAACCTTGCTTGCATACCACATGTCCTAGTAGTATCCCAAACGGTGCGCATAAAATACATTTCTTCAAATTTAACGAAATGTGATATTGTCTACATAGATCAAGAATCAACCTTATCGTTTCTATGTGATCTTTAAACATGATAAAGACAGTCCAGTCATCTAGGAACACTTCAATAAATCGATGAATAAACTCCTTAAAGGTTGTGAAAACACTCTAGAAAACACAATAGGTGCATTATTTAACCCAAATGACATCATTGTGTACTGGAAGCTTCCCCATTCCATCACAAATTTCATCTTATGTTTGTCTTTTGGTGCAATATTTATCTAATGGTATCCTAAAAATCCATCGGTGAATGAGTAGGCTTCCTATCCTCCTATGTTTTCCAATACTTCATTCGTGAAGGGGGTCAAAAACGGGTCATGTAAGCAAGCATCATTCATCTTTCTTAAGTATACACAAATAATAATACCCCCCTCCTTCTTATCTTGAACCACCATCGGACTTATCCATTTGGATTCTGCGATGGGATCAATTATACCAACTTCTATCATCCTTTCAAGTTCTTCTTTTACTTTTTCCTTGTATTTTGGATTCAATTTGTAAGGTCTCTAGCTTACTGGTTTAACGTCTGGTTTCAAAGAATATTCATCTTTCCTAGTTCTTCAGCTATCCCCTTCATCTCTTAAAAGGTGGTTGAAAAAATATCTTGGTACTTGCGCAATATATTTGCAATCTTTTCCACGATCTCATCATTCCAATAATCCCCAATGTTTGCAAACTTTGGCTTCTCCTCCATGCCAATGTTCACTTTTTACACTCTTAAGGGTTTTGTGTATGCGTTAGACTCATGTGTTGGATCCACTACATCATTTTCCCCTTCAATTTCTAATGCGTGTATGTTTCTTAGGTCTACTTCTTCTTTTTCATCCTCAATAATGTTATAACATTCTAACAATTCGTGAGTTGTCCCAGACTTTGTTATATAAATATTTTCCTCACCCTATGAAATATTGCACAAAGGGACTTATTCCATTTCCTTATGTAGATTTATCTTCCCCGCTGATAAAATCTAGAGACAAAATTTAATATTTTTCCACATATACACATCTTGCACACTATACAACATGTGTATACGTAGGTTGCTCCACTACAGCCCGTGTACATCGAGATTTGTGCCAGAAAATGAAATTAAATGTCGGGTTTCCATGTCATGACAGGAGATCTTTGATCCTTGGTCTTCCATATACTGGAAATGTTCTAACTTGGCCCTTCAATTCCATTGTGAAGGCTATAAATGGGCCAATTTCGAGCTATGGAAAGAGGAGAAAGAATTCAACTTTGAGAGCAAAGTAACTTTGGAGGAATTATTTACTTCATATTGAGTCTTCATCCCTTTGTCCTTTAAGTCTAAACATAGTGTTGAACCCCCAAGCTCTTCCCTTGTTGATTGAGAACCTCTTTGTTTCTCTCTTATGATCTTGCCTTTGGTGGAGGATTGAAGTGGTGGAGGCCCAGCTGGAAGGAACTTAGTTTCTCGGTTCTGAACCGTGCCGACATAGAAGTCTATAACATTCTCACTTCTGTTGATCATTTATTAATAGAAATACTCTTTTCCCATCCAATTGATATCTGGAAAATATATGAGTTATTATCCATGGGTGTATTTGTTATGTTTATTAATGGATTATGATATCTAATGTGCTAACCTTTTATATTACCACCATATGCTTTCTTTGCTTATTTGTTGAGAATTGGTTGTAGGTATATAGATTTGGGTCGAAGTGCTCAATGGTGGACTTCATCGAACATCTAGACGAGGTAGGCCTCTTTGTTAGCTCGCTTGTATATTGGTTTATATAGCATGTTATTGGGATATAGTTGATTTCTACAGTCATTTCCCTCTGTTGTGGTTTACCCTAGCCATAAAGATATTTTCCTTGTAACAGACTCTCTATGTGTAATACACGTAGCTACTATTTATAATTTTCCTTCTTACATAATTTTTTTTCCTTTAATGACTCGTAAGACTGCATCGACCAAATGTGACTCAACTTCAAAAGTAAATGTTACCTTAAAATTCTTAATGAGCTCCCCCTATTTCGTTGTTCCTCTGCGCACTTCTAGCTCTAAGTACCAGTTCCTGGAAATAGTCTCTAGCATATTATGAACATGTGTGTCCATTCCTTCTTTGACAATTGCTTCCAGGTTGTAATACATCGTACCACAGGATCCTTCAGATCACTCATCCCTATATACTTGGGCATAATGTTCTTTGTTCCAAACCTGATTTGCATCAACCTTTTGCAATATTGTCAGTCCTCTATCCCTTCCTTGTGGGTTTCCCACCATCTCGCTAGAGTTTCTCTCATGAAACATCTAATTCTAATAACCTTTGTTGTTCAGGTATATGCAACTCGAATTCATTGAAAAAAGAACTTACCTTTGTTGATTCTTTGAAATTTGGGGTATTGCGTACCTCTGTTTTGATCCAACACAAAGATTTAGTAATGCACACGCACCTTCTAGTTGACACTTCATGTAGTCAGTGGTGCCATTGTTCAAGTCCTTCCTCGAATACGATGTGCAAGAGATTATTATTCTCCAACTAAGTGCAACATCTAGAATGGTATTGACATAGTCAAACATGCGCGCTGTCATATTATATAAATTATCAATTTCCTTTCTTGCGGGCTCCACATATCTTCTTGCCTCCATAGGGTCTAATGGAACAATGAACTTTAAGCCTCCTCCTTCAAAAATCATCTATCTTTTCTTGAGGTTGATAATTTCTTGATTGTCAAAGGACCATTCTAGGCCAAGCAAAGCGGGGTACGGATGATTGTTATCCACAATCTCAATGACTTCAAAATCAGTTGCACTGCACATGCCATTTATGTTCACATGTACTCCTACCATTCTCCCGATCGGTATTATCTTATGTTGGTTATCCAATATAAACTGGAATGTCGACCAAAATAAATTTTATTTCCCCATTATCTCCCATGTCTATCTCGGAAATACATTGACATATGATCCTAAGTCCAAAATGACATTATCCATGTCATATTCTCCTATCTGCGCACTTAATCTGAATTCTCTACTTGTCCTCTTCTTACGCAATACTTGGTTCACTACTTTCTACATCGTAGGTACTTCTTTGTCTTGCATGTTATACACCAAACATGTTCTCACTTTTCCTTCTCGTTTGTTATCTATGATAATTTAATTCTTAGTGCAGCCTATTGTGACTGTACATGTGCCATACCTATTCCATCTCCTACAGGAGATGATTCCAATTTCATTGTGATTTTTAAAGCTTCTAGCTAGGACATGACCTTTTGATGTGTTAACAGACAATGAATGTGTGGTAATAAGCTTGCTATAAACCATTCTTGGTTTTGCTTGTCATGATCTAAAAGGCTAGTCAACCCATCACATATTTAAATGTCTGGTCATAATCCCACATTGTCTCATTCTACACTTGCTTACTTTCCTTTAGTTCTGTAATATATTGAGATTCAGATTTCAACTTCCTGAATTCTTTTAACAATGCTTGTCTGATCTATGCCAAATCTCTTGATTGTTCGGTCAGTGTAGTTGTCTAAAATTTCATATACCATATTAGTGCACGGCCTTTGAATGTCGTGTCCAACTACACAATTTTCATCGCCTCATCCTGTACATTCTTCATAATCCATATTGTGTCTCATACAAAAAAGTGTTGCTCAGGATCCTCTTACCTTGTTCCCTAAAACTTAAGCATCCTCAATGCGTGAGCTACCCATTCCATTGTATTAGGTGTTGTACTTACCCTTGGTGATGTCAAATGAATCTGGTTTGTTGTGTTTCTCCCACTATTATGACTATTACTTATTACAATTGCTCTTGAACAAGTCTTAGTTCTTGCTTCAATCCTTAATGATGCACATAGGGTTATGGGTTCGACGAAGATTCCAATATGAGATGGACTTCCTTCTTCTATTGGGTGGTACTCAGGATCTATTTATTTCCTTTTCCTTTCTCTATATGGTGTGATATCAAGTTCTGCGTGGTAGTCACTTTCCTCAAATTCTCTCTGCTTCTCTCCTTTTCTAGCCACAACCTCCTTCCTGATTTATCTAAACCTTTTCCCACACCACAATACTCCAATATATCCATATGATTCAGTATCCTCCTTAGACATCCTCAGTCCATCCACTCCTTAATCATCCTTCCCACTCTTAGAAATTCCTCTAGTCATCCCCCAGTTCACCTATGTGAGCGAAGGTTCTTAGTTGTCAGATTCCATATTCATGACATTATTTTTGCAAAGTAACATCTTTATCCAAGTATATAATGCATTCAAATATCTTTCATGTCGACCCTTGAATAAGTCCCTCTCAATGACACTATAATATTGGGTAAAATCTACCGCAAACTCTATAACATAACCCCCCAGTATAATACTCAACCATAAATATATTGCGCGAGAAACATTATTAATTACTATATTGAGTTGTCTGATCAGTTCAAGAGTCCAGTTTCTTGGAGCTTCAATTTTGTATCTCCCAACATTCTCTACTAGCCTTGCTAACCATTCAGTCAAAATAATAGGAAATTCACCAAAGAAATTTTTATGCAGATCTATGAAAACATACCTTTGTAACCATTGTTCATCGTTGTGCCTAGGGTTTCTATTCTGTTTTATGGAAAATCCTCGCTGCTTTCTTTCCATCCATTCTTCAATTTCTTCTCTATTTGCTTTGCAAAATATTCCCCTCAATTATAGTTCTCGATCTCGCCAACAGAACCATTTTTTGGCATGTAGGGGGTAGACCCAGGGTTAATCCTTCAAATACCAACAAAACCCTTAGATATCGACCCTTTAAGAATCACCTTTTGTTGGCACAGTGGCAGACCCAGGGTTCAACGCTTCAAGAATGCACCACAAAACCCTAACTACCGACCCTTTTGGCAACACCTGCGAAGCATAAGAAGTATCACCCAAGGTAGGGGCAGGGGGGGTTGCAGGACTCAGGAGTCTACAACCAAGCTGGGACACAGATGTATGATTACAACACTTAGAAAATCACTTAGACAACAATATGCATTAGTTCATGATTCTCATTGACATCGCAGAATAAACCCTTATTAGAGATCGACGCGGTATCAATCAAGATCAGGCTCTTACAATCACTTATCACATATCATTAGCTCAAATCTAGCATTCATTTATCGTTACTACCATTAAGCACTAAGAAACAACATTAGATGAATTCATCATACATAACAACAATAGTACTAAGCATAATCCACATCACACAAAGCACAACAATACACATGATATACATGGTTCACCCAAGTGTGGGGCTACGGCCACCAACGAATTATTATTCTTTATTAGTCTTCAATATTCTTACATTCGTCATCTCCTGTGCACAAATCCATAGAGCCAAACTTCACAGAGGAAAGGAGATATGTGCGTAGTTCCCCAGATCCTCCTTCCCAAATCAGGTCAAGGCACAGAGCCAACTCCTCAGTAGCATAGAGTCAACTCTTCAGTAGAAGAGAGCCTTAATTTACATAGTTTGTCTTCACAAAGCCACTTAAAACCTCTTGCACTAAGCTGACATTAACACTTACAACATATGGTGCACATAGCCCACTATAATCACCATCTCTTACATCACTTAGCTACTTATTTATACATTTCCAAAAAGGCTTAAGCATGGGTAAACCTATGGGCCGACATCCCATAACCCGTTACATAAACCCTAGTAAACCCTTTGCTGGGTCTACAAGCCCGCAATATGAGTGAGATCCCGCGATCTCCGCTCCACCTCTGCGCTCCATCTTCATCTATCCTGTCGAAGTCCCAAAAGTGGTCAAACATGACCAATATTTCCTCAAAACTTAGTCAAGGGACAAAGGGCCCCCAAAACTCACCTGTGACTCATCCTGAGTCACTCAGATCTGGGCAACGCACCTTCAAAGGCCTCAATCTTAGCTCGTGTTGTCTCAATTTGTCGCTTCTCCAGAGCCTCCTGCTCGACAAACTCTTGAATTAGTTTCTCTGTAATAGGCCCTTGCAGGCATTGTTCCACTGTTGTAACCTTATGGTCCAGCTGCGAGCCTTGTCCTTCAATCTCTTCAAAAATTGTGTAGGATTCATCCTGCACAGACTATAGTCTCTGTGTAACTTCCATGACTCTGCTCTGGATGGCAATAATCTCCTGTTGGACTGTGCACTGCTCTTGTGATCTCTTCATTCACTAGACCACACTGAGTAGCTTCATCTACGCTTGCATGGTGGATGCCCGCTTGTGCGCCTCCTGGAGTTGTGCTTCCAGTTTCCTCAGCTCTAGATCTTCTGTGAGGCATTCATAGGTCTATGCACTTCGATCACTCAACTGATTACATTCTAAGGTGAGGGTCCTTATCCTTCCAACTGCGATCTCAGCGGCTTCATCCATTTGGTCATGCAATTCTTGTAGAGTGCTCGACACTACTTGGAGCTCTAACTTCATTATCCATGCTTGAAGCTGTTGAATGGCTTCAATGAGCTTCCCCACTTGCATCTCGACTGAATCTAGTTCCTCCTATGCCAAGCCCAACACAAAACTAAATTCTTTAGTCACCTCTTCTTTGACCGCAGTCTTCTCTGCGAGCAACTGTTAGTTTTCTTCCTGTATCTTCGCATTGTTCTGCTCGAACATCGTGCTAATTTCATCTTTCTCCTTCTCGTAGGAGGTTACACAAGACTGTGCAACTCGTAGTTTCTCCACGACCTCCTCCTTTTCTTGCTTCAAGGCTTATGTAGCCTGTTCCTTTTCTTCTTGGACTCACTGAAGTCGAGCCTCTGTTACATCTGCTAGTCTTCGTAATTGGGTGGGCTCATCCCCCAATTATGCAATCTTCGATGAAGTAGGCATAGTAGGTACTGCGCAACTCGAATGGATGGCTTGTTGTATCTCCTTTAGCTCCTTCTCGATTCTTTCATACAACATTTCCTGCTTTTCTCCATATCGCTACAAGATATCCTCTAAAGCATCCTCCACGGCTACGATGATTAGATCGACATCATCTTCTATGAGCGTGGACTTCATCTTAGGCTTATTGGCGCACATCTTCTTTCTTGTTGAGGGTTTCTGCGGAGAAACCTTCCTTTTCTTTGATGTTCCAGCCTCTATAAGGGTATCCTTTGTTGGTGTAACTTCACCTTTTCCTTGATTTTCGCCTTCTTCCCCTCCTCTTTCTTGATTTACTTCGCCCCCCCTCCTCCTGCGGGTGAGTCAAGCCCACTATCCTTCGAGGTGGTGTCCTCCTCATCGGTCTCTATGTTCTGCACTTCCTCCTTTTTCTTATTTTTCTTTGTGCTTCTCTGCCCGACATGCTCGACCCGGGTGACCAAGGAGTTTCCAATGATGTCAAGGTCAGAGAGTTCTGCATCATCAACCGATACAAGGAACTTTGCCGACCATTATTTGGTGATCTCCTCCATATCTTTGTCGATCAGTTTATAATATGACTGCAACTCCTCCTTTCTTTCATCCCTGTCTAGAATAGTGCGATCGTAAACCGATGTTATGTCATATATTGGTGGTGTCTTTGACATAGAAGCTATCCAGTATGGTCCTAATATCTCTTTCCTCGCTTGTTGATAAGTATCCCTTTCTTTCTATGGATTGAATGTTGGCATGGTTTCAGTTTCTTTTCTTATCCATTTTTTCACTCCTTTTCCTTTCTCTTTCGCATATGGTTTGATTATCATCCCACCAAGCATAAAAATGGTTATTCTTGGCTAATCATCACGTTCTTCAATGACTATCATCTCCAGGTTTTGGTTCTGGTTTTGATTCTGATGTTGGTTTTGATTCCCTCTCACCTGCCACTTTTCTATCAGTTGAGTACAATCTTATGTCACATGATCCAAGGCCCTGAAATACATACATGTCGTGCAAGAATTTGGGCAATCCCTTTCTAAATGTCTTGGTTGATTTCAATTGTAACAAATTAACAGTCCTCTTCCTCCTTGACCAAATCCTCCACATCCTCGACCTCTACCGAAACCTTCATTTCCACCCTGGTTAAATCCTATTGGAGTGTTATAATGTGGAATTCCTCCTTCTATGACATTTTCCTTCTGGATTCTGCACGCATCTAAAGTGCATTGTCTCATCAATTAGAATTCACGACAGTCTTTCTCATCGTGTCCTACCGATTTACAAAAGTTACAGAACAAATTTCTCAACGTGCTCTGATATTTATGCAGTAGGGGACAAGAAGTTGGATGATGGCCCCAGGTCTTACATATCTCATAGTACCCCACTCCTCCTACCAATGGGTTTAGTGCTCCTGTGGAAATATACTGCGCGAAGGATGGAAACTCTTCCTTTCTGTGGCCTTTTGTCTTGCATGTTATACACCAAACATGTTTGCACTTTTCCTTCTCCTTTGTTATCTATGATAATTGAATTCTTAGTGCAGCCTATTGTGACTGTACATGTGCCATACCTATTCCATCTCCTATAGGATATGATTCCAATTTCATTGTGATTTCTAAAGCTTCTAGCTGCGATGTGACCTTTTGATGTGTTAATAGACAATGAATGTGTGGTAATAAGCCTACTATAAACCATTCTTGGTGTTGCTCGTCATGGATCTGAAATGATAGTCGACCCATCACATATTTAAATCTATGGTCATAATCCCACATTGTCTCATTCTGCACTTGCTTAATTTCCTTCAGTTCTATAATATATTGAGATTTAGATTTCAACTTCCTGAATTCTTTTAACAATGCTTGTTTGATCTATGCCAAAGTTCTTGATTGTTCGGTCGGCGTAGTTGTCTGAAATTTCATATACCATAGTAGTACACGGCCTTTGAATGTCGTGTCCAACAATGAAATTTTCATATCCTCATCCTAAACATTCTTCACAATCCATATTGTGTCGCATACAAAAAAGTGTTGCTCAGGATCCTCTGACCCTACTCCCTGAAACCGATGCATCCTCAACACCTGAGCTACCCATTCCATTGTATTAGGTGTTGTACTTACCCTTGGTGATGTCGAATGAATTTGGTTTGTTTTCGGATCCCCTGGAGGGTTATCCTTTTTCCTTCTTCGCTCACACATTCTAAGGTTTTATAGTAACAGTCCAGTTTGGCTTTATGGGCGGCCAGCCAGTCCATACCAATCAACAGATCGTATGA
>ML791196.1:579883-614965 GCA_009831015.1 Picea engelmannii
TCCACACCAGAAGTGTTGGAGCCTTAGGATCTGTTTGGGAGGAAAGGAGAACCCTCATGACCGTCAGATCTGGAGAACGTGCACAAGGTTTAAAAACCTTTGGAGTTGCACAGGAGTGTGGAAATAGTGGTACGCAAAATCCCAAAATCATGAGGACCATCTATCGGAGGGACACGTGGCTGTCGGTCGACATTTTAGCACCCGAAAAACCCAAAGGAAATAACCCTTGTTTTCGCAAGTCGCGAAATAGTGAAACCCGAAATCTCAAAACGATCTACACTGTAGATTGTAGGAGAGGAACTTGAACCATTTGATCATTTCAAAATTCAGGAATTGAAATGACAAGAGACTTGGAGTCGCTACATCGCGAACTCCCGGTTACCGAAAACCCAAAACCCCGAAATCCCAAAAACGTCGAAAGGATCTGCGTAGTAGATCCAAGAAAAGTATAACCATTGGATTTTCGATTGGAATGGATGTGCACCATGTGCCAATGGGTCGAGAAGAAAAGCAAGAGTGGTGGGACACGATGACATCACCAAGGGTGACGTGGACCCTCCTGAACGTGCCACGCGCCACCGTGGTTAAGGGAGACAACTGTATTGTGGGCCCGAAGGGTAAGGAGATAGAAATTTTGGAAGTCAAGGATTGAAGCGACAAGAGATTTGGAGTCACTACTTCGTGAACTCCCAGGTACCGAAGACCCGAAAACCCGAAGTCTTGAAGTCCCAAAATTTGCAGAGCCGTCAGAGCTCAAAAAACTTTGTGAAGTCAAAACGTTTTCTCACTCACGTTGGTTTATGAATATTGTGATTTTGTTAAGGGTTTAAGGCTTGACAAACTTCGGTTGACTGCACATTATGTGTGTAGAGTTCAGCGAGTGTCAGGACAGTCGAAAACCAACGCCAAGTATGGAATTGGAAGAGGTGCAGATTGCCTCCGAAATAGAGGATGAAAGGGTAGGAAGGAATGTCAACCTGGGAGTCGAAGGATCGAACTCCAATGGGCATGAAAGAGAATTGGATAAGGAAGGGAATATAATGAAACTCATCGAAATATTGTAGAAATATGCCCAGGCTTGCTGAGCCGATAGTCGAAAGCTCATGAGGGTCATGGATCAGTAAGGTGAAATCAACTTAAAAATGTTGAAGAGCCTGGAAAGAATAGAAAGGAAATTGGAGAAGGGGAGTGACTCAAGTAAGACAGAGAGTTGCAGGACCCTTGAGAGGAAAAGAAGATCAATAAGTGTCAGGACCCCTTAGAGAAAAAGAAGATCGAGGAGTGGTAGCAGACATCATCGTCGCTCCCCAAAGCATTATGGTAAGGAAGCACACAGTAGTTCAAGCCCATCTCCTACCAGAAAGCACAGGAGAGCTGGGATGGATGAATTGAAAGGGGATATGAATAAGATTAAGCCTCCTACATTTTATGGAGAACATAAGAAGGAGGAATATGCCAAAACATGGTTGCTTGGCATGAGGAAATATTTCCAACTGCAGAATTATTCCTCTCATGTAGAAGGAAGAATTGCGATGTATCAATCGAAAGGAAAAACATCCATGTGGTGGGATCAGTTTGTGCAGGTGTAGCACATTAGTGAGAAAGATATCACTTGGAAGGAGTTCAAGTTGTATTTTGAGAAGAAATACCTGACTAAAAGATACTATGACAGAAAGATGAAGGAGTTATTCAAAATCAAGCTAGGCAGCATGACCATTGATGACTACAAACAAAGTTTCTTGGAACTACTGAAGTATGTTCCATTCATTGAAGATGAGGCTGTCAAGATTCAGAGGTATCTGAGTGGACTGCCACCTGACATTGGTGACAAGATTCAGTATGATGATCCTAAGACTATGGAAGAAACAATAAGAAGGGCTAAATGCTTATATGAACAACAAAGAGAAAAGCCTACCTTTCGGAAGGCTTGGGAGGACCAGAGGAAGTTTAAGAAGGAACATAGGTAGAAGGGGAACAAACCTCCCTATTTTAGAAATAATCCTCAAGAACATCCATCATTTAGAGAGTCGAGAATGGATGAAGTGGGGGAACAAAGGCAGAGACAGACGCCCATTCAGTGTTGGGGCTGTAAAGGGAACCACAAGTACAGGGATTGTCCCCATAAAAATGGCAAGGCTAGAGTTGTCCATACTATTCAACAAGATGAAACAGTGGAGGACATGGGCAGTAGAATGCCAAGGATCTATGCAGCCCTCGACAACAAACAAGCTGAATTTCAATTGCACATGATTGAAGTGGAAGGTATGATTGACAACCAACCATTTATTATTTTAATTGATTCAGGGGCTAGCCATAGTTATGTAGATCCTAGGGTGGTGGAAAGATTTCTTTTATCAAGAAACAAACATGAAAAGTATTGGTTAGTGCAGTTGGCTACAGGAACCAAGAGGAAAGTCCCTGAGTTGGTGAAGTTATGTTCTGTAGACATGAATGGATTGAGAATGAAGGTTGAATTGAATATTCTGCCTTTAGGTTCTTATGACTGGTTAATTGGGATGGACTGGTTGGAACAACACCATGCCCTTATGGACTGTTATAACAAGAAATTTACATGCCTGGATGAGGAGGGAAATCGAAAAACAGTCCAAGGAATTCCTAGGGTTGTGGCTGTTAGAGAAATCTCAACCATGCAGCTGAAGAAGTGTTATAGGAAAGGTTGTCAATTATTTGCATCCCATGTGGAGGAAGCATCTAGAGATGAAGTCTCAAATATTGGAGACCATGAGGTACTCATAGAGTTCAAGGATGTATTTATGGAGGTACCTGGACTACCTCCGAAGAGTGACATCGATTTTTCTATAAATTTGATGCCTGGAGCAGCTCTAGTGTCGAAAGATCCATATAGAATGAGTACGCTAGAGCTGAAAGAGTTGCAATTGTAGCTTGAATAGCTTATAAAGAAGGGGTACAATCACCCCAGTGTGTCACCTTGGGGTGCCCCGGTCTTGTTCATGAAGAAGAAGGATGGGACGTTGAGGATGTGCATTGATTTCCGGCAGTTGAACAAGGTAACTGTCAAGAACAAGTATCCTCTGCCAAGGATCGATGATCTTTTCGATCAGTTGAAGGGTGCGAAAATATTTTCGAAGATAGATCTCAGATCGAGATATCACCAGGTAAGAATAAAGGATGAGGACATCAACAAGACACCCTTTAGAACAAGTTATGGTCATTACGAGTTCATAGTGGTGCCGTTTGGACTGTCAAACGCACCTGTTGTTTTTATGTGCTTGATGAATGGTGTATTCAGGGACTATTTAGATAAGTTTATCATAGTCTTCTTGGATGACATCTTGGTGTATTCCAAGCCAGAGGAAGAGAATGAACAACACCTGAGAATGTTGATGCACGTGTTGAGAGAACACCAACTGTATGCCAAATTGAGCAAATGCTCATTTTATCAAAGGAAGATCCATTACTTGGGGCACATTATTTCAGAGGAAAGGATTGTTGTGGATCCTGAGAAGGTTGAGGCCATCCGAGAATGGTCAGTGCCAAGGAATGTGGCGGAAGTTAGATCCTTTATGGGTCTGGTGGGCTATTACAGAAGGTTTATCATAGGGTTCTCAAAGATAGCTCACCCTATCACTTCCTTGCAAAGGAAGGAGAAAAAGTTTCAGTGGATTGAAGAGTGTGAGAACAATTTCCAACGATTGAAGAAGATATTAACCAGCGCTCCAATCTTGAGGATTGCAAATCCAAATATGGATTTCATGGTGTGCACAGATGTGTGTAAGGAAGGGTTGGGAGGAGTTCTCAACCAAGATGGATTTGTAATCTGTTATGAGTCCAGGAAGCTGAAAGAGCATGAAAATAATTATGCCACTAATGATTTGGAGCTGGCAGCAATCATCCACACTTTGAGGAAATGGAGACATTACCTCATGGGAAGGAGATTTGAATTGAGAACAGACCACAATGGTCTGAAATATTTGTTTGATCAGCCAACCTTAAATGCTAGACAAAGAAGGTGGTTGGAATTTCTGTGTGAATAGGACTTTGATATTAAGCATATCAAAAGGAAGGAAAACAAGGTGGTTGATGCACTCAACAGAAAGGTGCATGAATTACATGCTACAACCATTAGCATGTACAGGACTGATATCAAGGATAGAATTTTGGAAGCTACAAATGCAGATTTGTAGTACAGAGACTTGGTAGCAAAGCTACAACTGAGCGAGAGACCACAGAAAGAGGGAAATTACATCTTGGGAGCTGATGGAATACTTCTGTATAAAAACAGAGTGTATATACCCAATGTCCTGGAATTGAAACTTGCGATTCTAAAAGAAATTCATAACGTAACATATGTTGGACACCCTGGATATCAAAAGACTGTGGCAGTAGTCAAAAGCCATTACGTTTGGCTGGGTATGAAGAGAGATATCGTTGAATACATCGCCAGATGTATGGAATTCCAGAAAATTAAGGCTGAGCATAGGCACCCAACAGGGTTGCTACATCCTTTACCCATTCCTGAATAGAAGTGGGAAGTGGTGACCATGGATTTTATTACAGGATTGCCCAGAACGAGCAAGCAGCATGATTCGATCATGGTTGTGGTGGAAAAGCTTACAAAAGATGCCCATTTTATTCCACTGAAAACCACTCACAAGGAAGCAGATGTTGTTGATATCTTCTTAAAAGAAGTGGCACGCTTTCACAAAATTCCTAAAACGATTGTGTCTGATAGGGACCCGAAATTCACCTCGAATTTCTGGAAAGGACTGTTCAAAGGATTCAGAACGAATCTAAATTTTAGTATAGCGTGTCATCATGAGTCTGATGGACAGACAGAGAGGGTGAACAGAGTAATAGAGGACATGATAAGAATGTACGTGATGGACAAACCATCAAGATGGGAAGACTACCTGCATTTGGTAGAATTCGCCTACAATAATGGGTATCATGCATCGTTGAAGATGAGCCCATTTGAATCACTTTATGGAAGAAGGTGCAACACTCCAGTGATCTAGGATAATCCAGCTGAAAGAGCAGTAGTTGGGCTAGAGTTTCTCAAGGAGATGGAGAACCAAATGATAAAAATTAAACAGAATTTGAAAGTTGCCCAGGATAGGCAGAAAAGTTATGTTGATAAGAACATAACCCACCGAGAATTCAAAGTGGGTGATCATGTTTTCCTGAAAGTGAAAACTAACAGGAGTTCCCTGAAGCTGGGAAGTTGTGCCAAGTTGGCAACAAGATTTTGTGGGCCATTTGAAATCCTGGAAAGGATTGGGCCAGTTGCATACATGCTTTCATTACCTGCATCTATGATTGTACATAATGTGTTTCATGTTTCATTTCTTAAGAAATATATACTTGATGCTAATCATGTTATCGACTGGAATGTGATTCAGGTGGAACCAGAAGGTGTCCTGCAAGTGCATTCTGTGCACATATTGGACAAGAAAATAAAACAGCTTCAGAATTGAGCTATAAAGCTTGTAAAGGTCCAGTGGAACTGGTACGGTCCTGAGGATGCAACATGGGAGCATGAATATGTTATGCGGGCAAAGTACCCGTATCTTTTTGAAATTTTTGAAAAGCTTGCAGAAGCTGTGTAAAGTTGCACTGAGGACAGTGCAGAAATAAGGGGAGGGGAATTGTAATGTCCCCAAGGCTGAGCCCAATTGTAAACCTTGTTTACAAAATGAGTTGTAAATTTTTTTTATAGGCTGGTGAGCCAAGTTTATATAAGTTGGTGGGCTTATGTGATTGTTAGGCTAAAGAGCCTAAGTGTTGAAGGCCAAGAGCCTGATTTTGTACATGTATCTATGCAAAACATTAATAAAAATATAAACACTGCCACGTGTAGACTGACCACGATGAATGAGTTATGGGGGACTAAGCTTCCACAGACTGGGAAAGGGATTAGGTGCCGGAA
The DNA here is from genome assembly GCA_009831015.1 of Picea engelmannii. NCBI lineage: Eukaryota > Viridiplantae > Streptophyta > Pinopsida > Pinales > Pinaceae > Picea > Picea engelmannii. Next base: position 585,792 of record ML791196.1, read on the forward strand.
GGTGGGAAAAGGGGGCTAAGTGTGGAGCCTAGGGGCTAAACCTAGGGGCTTAAGTCCTTGGGGAATAATATTTTAATATTATTCCAAAATACATGTGAATATTATGTTTTATCCTAAGTTCTTTTTGGAAAGACAAGCAACTTCCAAATGGAAGGAACGCATGCTAAAGGAATGCATGAAGTTGCATGGGTGACAAGTGTCAACCCAGGCACATGCAAATAAAATGGTTGAGATGAGCCGTGATGGGGGTTCCTCCTCCATTCTTCCCAACCCTCTGAACGTGAACAGTCTGACCTCTGCAAGAATACCCTGGTGCATCCCTGAAAGTCAAAAAGTCTGTGTTGATTTCTGAGATAGCCGGTACATCCTCTGTCTAAACAGTTTGAGCCTGTGCGTGGAATCTCTGTACACTTGGTGCAATCCCGAAACCAAAACCGTGAGTCTATCCCATGATTGTGGAGCCTGTTTGGGAAGCCCGTGTCTGTTTTCCCAGTTGGTTGTTGTGGCCACGTAGTGCTGTATTGGGTGTGGCTTACTGGCCAGTGTAAGTCCGTGTTGAGCCTGTGTGTAACCTCTCTCCGGGTGAGGGAGGTGATTTTTGTTGGAAGAGGCAGGTTGTTAGGCCCGTGAGCAACTCTCTCTAGGTGAGAGAGTTTGCTGGGAAGTGGTTTCTTCCAGAGAGTGTCCAACACCAGCTTCGGGCTCTGAGAATTCCTGATCTGGCCTATTTTCGAGACCCAGTGTAGCACTGATGGACTGTGCATGTGAAGGTGTATACTCCCGGGTGGAACAAACATGTGGGGAATGAGAGTCCAGGAGTAGTGGGCGTAAGATGGCATCCTGGGAAGAATCCTTCCAGTCATTTTGTGTTGTTTTCCCTGTAACCTCAGCCTAGCCTAGGATTCCTTACCTTGGGGTGGAGCTTATTCCCAGCTCGGGGGTGGCCCACTGCTGAGCTTGATGAGTAGCGTGGTCTAAGGCTAGGAGGTTCATGGAAGGCCTGCACGTGGTTGGTGGAATTACCATTGTTTCAAAGATAAGTCCCAGACGATGTTTTAATTATGTTTTTCATGTCTGTGTATTTATATTTATCATGTATTCTGCTGTGCATATGAATTAATGTTAATTCCATGGATTATTTATGTCAACAGTATTTTTGTGCTAACTCTAAGTTTAAATGTGTTTAACCTGTTTTAAATGCATGTTATTAATTAAGCATAAAATGATGTTGTTCCGCAAAGTAGCGTCTGCCCGACCAGTGGGTTGGATGACGGTTCGGGGAGTGTTACACTTCATGACATGTTAATTAGGTGGATACAAGTCATGGATAGGTGGATGCAAGTCATGGATAGCTTGATAGCATGTGAACTAAGCAATTACAAGTCATATATAGGCTTGATGGCATGTGAACTAAGAAATTACAAGTCATATATAGGATTGATGGCATGTGAACTAAGAAATTACACGTCATGCACAAGTTCCATGCTCAATTATAATATTTTTTCAACTCACTATGAACTTTCTTTTCAATTATGAAATAATTCTTATTTCATAATTATGAAATTGTGAAAAAATAATTATTTCCTTGTGAAATAATTATGAGAATTTCACTCAATTAAGTAATTCTAGCCTCATAACATCTAAAAACATGCTTTCACAACCTATGGTGGAAAATACAACTATAAAATATGCCCCCTAATGTGTGAGGTCATGAAAGGAATGGATGGAAAAAATACATTATGAAAATTCATGGTGATGAGTGGCATAAGGAAGGATCTCGGAGATCAAGGAACTAGTGAGGACCTACAATCATACATCAGGGATGCATATATAGACCAATCCCCTAGGTATACATACTCAGACTTTGAATGCGCATGGCTTCCAAACAATACACTGTGGATCCATGATATGAAATGATATACCATGACCATGAAAGAATACATAGTGGATCCATGTCATCAATAAGATTGTATCCACCAGAAAATACAATGTGGATCTACATCATGAACTCAATCATAGCCATGAGCACTGAGGAGAGTGCCCCTGAAGTCTTCATATACAAGTGATATACTCCAATGCAACTTGGGAGGGGATGTTGTAAAGGAGTGATGTGTCCCTAAACCCAAAGTATTTGTATCAAACCCCGATGGTACATATCTACATCATGTGAATAGATGAGTTGATGTCGAGCATGGTAGAATCCATTCAATTAGCAGTCATTGATGAATATTGTTAACAAACACAAGGGGATCCATTGCTGATGAAGATGGACCCCAAGGTACCTAGAACAATCTATCGAGTGCAAATAGAGGATATGATGTCGAGCACTCGTAGAATCAATCAATCAGGATTCAATGATGAAAATCCATTATCGATCATGAGGATGCCTGCCACTGATGACTGCAAGCTACAAGGTACTAGCTAGTTTCTAGATCCATCTCCTAGATGATTTGTTGAAGTCGATATGAATATATCCGTTGAAGGAGGGCCTTGATGTATCCCCCATTAATCGACACGAAACATACACTGAGAGATGATGTGAAGAGAGAGTACCACTAAGTACAACTTACATAGGGATGGTCGACTCAGAAAGTCAACAAAACAATAGATGGCTGACCCAAGATTAAACTTCCCTTAAACATATAGCATGTCACAATGGTGACTCGGTAGCAAGCCACAAGATCTGGATGAATATAATGTGACAATGCAGAAGGCATAATGGATGAATAAATAGTTGAATGGGTAGAAACACTCTAGTTAATGATCTTACTAGTGAAATGGCTTCCACATCCATGATGCCACCAACATGGGATCATATCTAACAAATTGGGTGATAATTGAAAAATGTTGAAATTTCTCATTAGAAGAAAAAACAAAAATATACCAAGCCATCATGAATAAATTTTCATTGGATTCCTATTATGAAGAAGGGCCTTGATCCAGATTATTTTCGACACGAAATGAGAGTGGAGATATAATAAATAAATGTACAAAGATATCTCATATATTCAATAATATAACATAAATATATAAGAGATTCAACCATAAACACAAAGATACAGTAATACATAATTTCGATTAATGAGCGAAATGTACAAAATTGTAGAAATACAGAGTGAAAGACTCGCTAGAATGGTGGAAGCTTATCTCTAAGAAGAGATGTGACGGATACTCACATTCGCAAGAATATGATTATTACAATACATCTCCAAAGGACTTATTAACATAAAGAAAATAAAAAACCCTAAATGTGGAAGATGAAAGCCAACAGTTATGTGGACCTCGTTTTGGCTAGTTTGGTGTATCAACTTCCCGAGGGCGTGACTTGGAATACAATCTCTGTTTGGGGCGCATGATAGCTCGTTGGAAATGTATCATCGAGGAAATTCATTTTGGGGGATCAATGAGATACTTTGACTATCATTGAGGTACTCTGTCCCAAAAAAACTTCATTTAGGCCCTCAAAATGGCCCCGAAAGTTAAATACTACTAAAAATAGTAAATTGCCAAAATTGTTAGAAAATTGTTTTAGGCTAGTTGGAAAAGGTGGGTGGCCACTGATATCCACCTAGATCAATCCTCCATCCTTTGGAAGCAATGATCTCCATTGCGTTGAGTACTTGGGGGAGAGGAAAAAGCGTTTGTTGAATCTACATCTTGATGAGTTACTTGCCTTGTTGGAGAAGTTGTACTGCTTCACTTCTTGATGGTTGTCACAAACCTGTGGCTGCAAGGGTTGGACATTTTTAACCAGTCTCGCTACATGAGATACCTGTGTATAGAAGGAATCTTTACACTTTGATGCAATCTTATCGACCTACTTCTATTGGATATAAGGTGCTTGGAATGAGGCTACAATGGTGTTCTTCTATTCACGCTTTGAATAGACTGTGAAGAAGTTGAAATTTGTAGTATGAGATACTACCTTGTAGCACTGTTTAGGTGGGAAAATAGTTGGAACTATCTCTAGTATCTTGTAGAGATGACCCCTCAGAGTAACAATGACACTACGGGGTCGAGACTCATAAATAACATGGCGCTTCCACATATATGGTTGGCCCAAGAGAACATCACAGACATCCATCGGGGAAACATCACATAATACCTCATCCTTGAAGGGATGGATGTCGTATGACAATTGGAATTGTTAGCTGACATGAAGATCTCGTCCCTAGCGAAGCCACCCAATATTGTATGGTTGTGGGTGTGGTGTTGTCGACAATCCCAACTGGTTGACGACCTCTATTGAGATGAGGTTCTTCTGGCTTCCACTATCAACAATAAAATGTAGCACGATCCCCTTCACCCACATCTGTGAATGAAAAATATGCTCCACCTCGTTAGGATCTACTAGTTCTTCTGGTTGAATTTTTGCAGTCGCGACCATAGCAGTGGAGTTTGCGTCGATGAGTTTTCTTATACCAATATTTTCTGAATCAGACTCTGAATCATGGTTTGGCTCCTTGTCTTTGATATTTACCACCAATGAATTTTTTGAGCGACATTAATCGGTGTTGTTCCAGGCGATTTTGTGGAATTCACACCACTTTCCAGTGTCCTTCTTTGTCTTTCCGTGACCATTCTTTCCCTATGGATTAGACTAGTTTTATCCACATATATGATTGGCCAAAGAGAACATTACAAACATCCACCAGGGAAACATCACATAATTCTTCATCCTTGAAGGGTTGGATGTCGTATGACAATTGACACTATTGGCTGACACGAAGATCTCGTCCCTGGCGAGGCTACCCAATGTTTTATGGCTATGTGTGTGGTGTTGTCAATAATCTCAACTATTTGATGACCTATGATGAGATGAGGTTCTTCTGGCTTCCTCTATCAACAATAAAATGCAGCAGGCCCCCCGTCACCCACATATGTGAATGAAAAAGGTGTTCCCCCTCTTCAGGATCTGTTGGTTCTTCTGGTTGAATTTTTGTGGTCACTACCATAGCACTGGGGTCTGCTTCGATGATCTTTCTTCTACCATTTTTTTCTTAATCAGACTCTAAATCAGGGTTCATCTCCTTTACTTTGATCTCGTTCACCAATAACTATTTTGAGCAACATTCATCGGTGTTGTGCTGAGGGATTTTGTGGAAATTGCACCACTTTCCAGTGTCCTTCATCATCTTTCTGTGACCCTTCTTTTCCTATGGCTTAGACTGGTTTTTTGGAGTTTGTTTGTTAGGGATGTATTTATTATACTTTTATTTTTGTGGATTTGCAGACTCGAACTCCCATTTGTTCTGGTGCCTAAATTTCTGCTCGATTTTGACATCATATTGGTAGGCAACGCCAAGCGATGAGATGTCTAGAAACTCCATTTCAGTTTGGATGTACCTATACAGAGCCCACAGTATTTCAGAACGAAATGTCACTCGGAGTATTTGATACCCATATTAGTGTGCAATTTATGGAAGGTATTGGTGAACTCTGGCACTGCTTAGCCCCTCTCTTGATGCAACATGGACCATCTTATGTATTGTTCGTCATAGTTACCAACAGGGTAATATTGTTCCTTGAATGCATCCACAAAAAAATCCCAAGTGGGCTCTGCCCCATATATTCCAAACTCCTCTATGGAACTTTTCTCCCAGTACATTTTCCACCAATGTTTGACATGGGAGAGAAATTTAAGGAGTGTGAAGGTGATCGTTTCCCTAATGGAAAAATTGTGAACAAAGAAATAACCTTATATTAGATTTAACCATTTTTCTAGGGCATCTGCATCTATTTGTCCTTCAAATATGGGAATATAAAAATAAACTTGTACCTTGAAAGGTGAGGTTCCTCCAAAGTGGTCACTTGATGAAGACGTGCTGATTTTTATCAGCAAGTGTTGAAGGATGTGGGAAAAATTCTCCATCATTTTGTCCCTCTGTTGCGTGAGAGCTTGCTCAAGCAACAGATTAATAGAATTGTCTTCTCTGTCGTTTTATTTTATTCTTCCATGGAAAGTTTTTTTGGCATGTGAGAGCGATTATCCTCAAGAGAGACAATATCGAGACCCAACTTTCTATACTCATACCTCGTTAGGGACATGCATTGAAAAAACGATCAAGAACAACCTTCTCTGATACCACTAATCTGGATTATTTTCAACGCGAAATGAGAGTAGAAATATAATAATGAAACGTACGGAGATATATCAGATATTCAATAATATAACATAAATATGTCATAGATGCAACCATAAACACAGAGATACAGTAATACACATTTTTTTATTAATGAGAGAAATGTACAGAAATGTAGAAATACAAAGTGAAAGACTTGCTAGAATGGTGGCAACTTATCTATGAGAAGAGATGTGACGAATACTCACATTCAAAAGAAGATGATTATTACAATTAGGCTCCAAAGGCCTTTTTAACATACAAAAAATATACAAAATCCTAACCACATAAGATGAAAATCCAACAATTTTGTGGACCCCGTTTTGGGTAGTTTGGTGTATCAACTTATTGGGGGCGTAACTTTGGAATACGATCTCTGTTTGGGGCGCACGATAGCTCATTGGAAATGTATCGTCAAGGAGATTCATTTTGGGTGCTCAATGAGAGCCTTAGGTTATATTTGAGGTTCTCTATACAAAAAAAACTTCATTTAGGCCCTCAAAATGGCCCTGGAAGTTAAAAGCTACTAAAAATAGTAAATTGCCAAAATTGCGAGAAAATTGTTTTGAGGCAATTGGAAAAGGTGGGTGGCCACCGATATCCACCTGGATCAGTCATCTCTCCTTAGGAAGAAATGGTCTCCATTGCAATGATTTCCTAGGGGAGAGGGAAAAACGTTTGTTGAATCTGCATCTTGATTAGTTTCTTGCCTTATTGGAGAAGTTGCACTACTTAGCTTGTTGAAGGTTGTCACAAACCTATGGATGGAAGGGTTGGACCTTTTTAACCAGTTTGGATACATGAGATTCATGTGTGTAGAAGGAATATTTACACTTTGTTGCAATCTTGTCGACATGCTTCTATTAGATAGAAGGTTCTTGGACTGAGGTTGTAGTGGTGTTCTTCTATTCACGGTTTGAACAGACTGTGAAGAAGTTGAATTTTGTAGTTTGAGATACTACCTTGCAACATTGTTTAGGTGGGACAATAGTTGGAACTACCTCTAGTATCATGTAGAGATGACTCCCCAGAGTAACAATGACACTACGGGGTCGAGACTCATAAATAGCATGGTGCTTCCACATATATGGTTGGCCCAAGAGAACATCACAGACATATGGTGGGGAAACAACACATAAGACCTCATATTTGAAGGGATAGATGCCATATGAAAATTAGCACCATTGGCTAACACAAATATCTCGTCCCTGGAGAAGCCACCTGATGTTGTATGGCAGTGGGTGTGGTTTTGTCGACAATTCCAATTGTTTGATGACCTCTGCTAAGATGAGGTTCTTCTAGCTTCCGCTATAAAATATAAAATGCAGCGAGGTCCCCTTCACCCACATTTGTGAATGAAAAATGCACTCCCCCTCTTCAATATTTGTTGGTTCTTCTGGTTGAATTTTTGCATTCTCAACTGTAGAAGTGGGGTTTGCATCTATGATTTGTCTTCTACCAGTATTTCTAAATCAGACTTTGAATTAGTGTTCATATCCTCGTCTTTGATATCGACCACTAATGACTGTTTTGAGCGACATTCATCGGTGTTGTGCCAGGTTATTTTGTGGAAATTATATGACTTTCCATTGTCCTTCATCATTCTATGACCCTTCTTTTCCTATGGCTTAGACTGGTTTTCGGGAGGTTGTTTTTTAGGGCCATATTTATCATACTTTGGTTGTTGTGGATTTGAAGAACTAAACTCTCTCTTTTTATGGTGCCTAAATTTCTTCTATATTTTGAGATCATATTGGTAGGTAGCTCCGAGGGATGAGATGTCCAAAAACTCCATTTTAGTTTGTATGTACCTGTGTAGAACCCCACAATATTTCAGAACCAAATGTCGCTTAGAGTCTTTGATACCTAGTTTAGAGTGAAAGATATCAAAGATGTTGGTGAACTATGACACTCCTTGACCCCTCTCTTGACGCAGCATGGTCCATCTCATGTACTGGTCATCATAGTTACCAACAAGGTAATATTGTTCCTTGGCTGCATCCACAAAAAAATCCCAAGTGGGCTCTGCCCCATATATTCCAGAATCCTTTGTGGAACTTTTCTCCCAGTAAGTTTCCCACCAATGTTGGACATGGGGGAGAGATATAAGGAGTGTGAAGGTGATATTTTCCCTGTCAGAAAAATTGTGAAGTGAGAAATAACCTTCTAGCAGATTTAACCATTTTTCTAGGGCATCTGCATCTATCTGTCCTTCAAATATGGGAATATCAAAATTAACTTGTACCTTGAAAGGCAAGGTGCCTCCAAAGTGGGCGCTTGATGAATACACATTGGATTTTATCGGCAGGCGTTGAAGGATGTGGGAAAAATTCTCCATCATTTTGTCCCTCTCCCGCGTGAGAGCTTGCTCAAGCAACAAATTAATAGAATCATATCCTATATCATTTTTATTTTATTCCGCCATGGAGGGTTTATTAGGCGTGTGAGAGTGATTTTCCTCAAGAGAGACAAGCTCGAGACATAACTTTCTATACTCAGTCCGCGTCGGGGACATGCACTGAAAAACTATCAAGAGCATCACGCTCTGATACCACTGATCCAGATTATTTTCCACACGAAATGAGAGCGGAGATATAATAAATAAATGTACGGAGATATCTTAGATATTCAATAATATAACATAAATATTTCATAGATGAAACCATAAACACAGAGATATAGTAATACACAATTTCTATTAATGAGCAAAATGTACAAAATTGTAGAAATACATAGTGAAAGACTCGCTAGAATGGTGGCAACTTATCTATGAGAAGAGATGTGATGGATACTCACATTTGCAAGAAGATGATTATTACAATGAGGCTCAAAAGGCCTTTTTAACATAAAAAAATACAAAACCCTAATTACGGAAGATGAAAATCCAACAATTTTGTGGACCCTGTTTTGGGTAGTTTGGTGTATTAATTTCTCGGGGGGCGTAACTTTGGCATACTATCTCCGTTTGCGGCACACGATAGCTCACTGGAAAGGTATGGTAGTGGAGATTCATTTTAGGGGATAAATTAGAGCCTTTAGCTATCATTGAGGTGCTCTGCCCCAAAAAACATTCATTGAAGCCCTCAAAATGGCCCCGGAAGTTAAAAACTACTAAGAATAGTAAATTGCCAAAATTGCCAGAAAATTGTTTTGAAACAGTTGGAAAAGGTGGGTGGCACCGATATCCACCTAGATCATTCCTACCTCCTTAGGAATCAATGGTATCCATTGCATTGAGTGCCTGGGGGATAGGGAAAATTGTTTGATGAATCCGCATCTTGATGAGTTGCTTTCCTTGTTGGAGAAGTTGCACTACTTAGCTTGTTGAAGGTTGTCACAAACCTGTGGCTTGAAGATTTGGACCTTATTAACCATTCTGGATACATGATATGCTTGTGTGCAAAAGGAATCTTTACACTTTGCTGCAATCTTGTCGATCTGCTTCTGTTGGATAGAAGGTGCTTGGACTGAGGCTATAGTGGTGTTCTAATGTTCATGCTTTGAATAGACTGTGAAGAAGCTAAATTTTGTAGTATGAGATGCTACCTTGTGGCACTTTTTAGGTGCGACAATAGTTGGAAATACCTTTGGTATCCTGTAGATATGACCCCCCAGAGTAACAATGAAACTATGGGGTTGAGACTCATAAATAGCATGGCGCTTTCACATATATGGTTGACCCAAAATAAAATCACAGACATCTAGCGGGGAAACATCACATAATATCTCATCCTTGAAGGGTTGGATGTCGTATGAAAATTGGCACTGTTGGCTAACACAAAGATCTCATCCCTGGAAAAGCCACCCGATGTTGTCTGGCTGCGGGTGTGGCTTTTTCGATAATCCCAACTGTTTGATAACCTCTGCTGAGATGAGGTTCTTTTGGCTTCCACTATCAACAATAAATGCAACGGGGTCCCCTTCACCCAATTATGTGAATGAAAAAGGCGCTCCCCCTCTTTAGGATGTGCTGGTTCTTATGGTTGAATTGTTGTGGTTGTGATCATAGCAGTGGGGTCTGTGTCGATTATCTTTCTTCTACCAGTATTTTCTGAATTAGACTTTGAATCAAGGTTTGGATCCTTATCTTTGGTCTTGACCAAAAATGTATTTTTTGAGCGACATTCATCGGTGTTGTGCCAGGGGATTTTGTGGAAATCGTACCACTTTCCAGTGTCCTTCTTCATATTTCTGTGACCCTTCTTTTCCTATGGCTTAGTCTGGTTTTTGGGAGTTTATTTGTTAGGGCCATATTTATCATACTTCAGTTTTTATGGAGTTGCAGACCTGAACTCCCATTTGTTCTGGTGCTTAAATTTCTTCTCGAGTTTTATAGCGTATCGGTAGACATCTCCTAGCGATGATATGTCCAGAAACTCCATTTCAGTTTGGATGTACCTATGTAGATCCCCACGGTATTTCAAAACCAAATTTCACTCAAAGTCTTTGATACCCAACTTGATGTGCAAGGTATGGAAGGTATTGGTGAAAGGAGACACTTCTTGGCCCCTCACTTGACACAACATGGCCCATCTCATGTACTGGTCGTCATGGTTACCAACAAGGTAATATTGTTCCTTGACTGCATCCACAAAAAAATCTCAGTGGGATCTTCCCCATATATTCTAGATTCCTATGTGGAAATTTACTCCCAGTAATTTTTCCACCAATGTTTGACATGGGGGAGAGCTTTAAGGAGTGTGAAGGTCATCTTTTCCCTATCGGGAAATTTTTGAACAAAGAAATAACCTTCTAGAAGATTTAACCATTTTTCTATGGCATTTGCATCTATCTGTCCTTCAAATATAGGAATATCAAAATTAACTTGTACCTTGAAAGGCAAGGTGCCTCCAAAGTGGCCTCTTGATGAAGATGTGTCATTTTTTATCGGTAGCCGTTGAAGGATGTGGGAAAAATTCTACATCATTTAATCCCTCTTATGCATGAGAGCTTGCTCAAGCAATAGATTAATAGAATCGTGTGCTCTGTCATTTTTCTTTTCTTCTGCCATGGAGGGTTTCTTGGGTGTGCGAGAGAAATTGTCCTCGAGAGATACAAGCTTGAGACCCAACTTTCTATACTCATACCTCCTCGGGGACATGCACTGAAAAAATGATCAAGAACAACCTGCTCTAATACCATTGATCCGAATTATTTTCAGCATGAAATGAGAGAGGAGATATAATAAAGAAATGTATAGAGATATCTCAGATATTCAATAATATAACATAAATATGTCAGATATGAAACCATAAACATAGAGATACAATAATACACAATTTCTATTAATGAGAGAAATGCACAAAGTTGTAGAAATACAGAGTGAAAGACTCACTAGAATGGTGGCAACTTATCTCTGAGAAGAGATGTGACAATTACTCACATTCACAAGAAGATGATTATTACAATGAGGTTACAAAGGAATTTTTAAACTAAATAAAATACAAACCCTAACTACATAATATGAAAAACCAACAATTTTGTGGACCTCGTTTTGGGTAGTTTGGTGTATCAACTTCCCAGGGGCCTAACTTTGGCATATGATCTCCGTTTTGGGTGCACGGTATATCGTTGGAAATGTATCATCGAGGAGATTCATTTTGGGGGATCAATGAGAGCCTTAATATATCATTTAGGTGATCTATCCCAATAAATTTTCATTTAGGCCCTCAAAATGGCCCCTGAAGTTAAAAACTGCAAAAAATAGTAAATTGACAAAATTGCCAGAAAATTGTGTTGAGCCAGTTGGAAAAGGTTGGTGGCCACCAATATCCATCTGGATAAATCCTACCTCATTAGGAATCAATGGTATCCATTTATTTGAGTGCCTGGGGGAGAGGGAAAATGATTTATTGAATCTGCACCTTGATGAGTTGCTTGCCTTGTTGGAGAAGTTGCATTCTTTAGCTTGTTGAAGGTTGTCACAAACTTGTGGCTGGACGGGTTGGACGTTTTTAACCAGTTTGGATACATGAGATGCCTGTGTGAAGAAGGAATATTTACACTTTGTTGCAATCATGTCGACCTGCTTCTATTGGATAGAAGGTGCTTGGACTAAGGATGCAGTGATGTTCTTTTGTTCATGCTCGTAACATATTGTGAAGAAGCTGAATTTTGTAGTATGAGATACTACCTTGCGGTATTGTTTAGGTGGAACAATAGTTGGAACTACCTTTGGTATCCTATAGAGATGAATCCCCATATTAACAATGACACTATAGGGTCAAGAATCATAAATAGCATGGAGCTTCCACATATATGGCTGGCCCAAGAGAACATCACAAACATCCAGTGGGGAAACATCACATAATAACTCATATTTGAAGGGCGCAATGCCATATGACAATTAGCACTGTTGGCTGACATGAAAATCTCATCCCTGGAGAAGCCACTCGATGTTGTATGGCTGCGGGTGTGGTGTTTTCGAAAATGCCAATTGTTTGACGACCTCTGCTAAGATGAAGTTCTTCTGGCTTCCTCTATCAATAATAAAATGCAGTGGGGTCCCCTTCACCCACATCTGTGAATGAAAAATGTGCTCCCCCTCTTTAGGATCTGCTAGTTCTTTTGGTTGAATTGTTGTGGTCACGACCGTAGTAGTGGGGTTTGCGTTGATGATATATCTTCTACCAGTTTGTTTCTGAATCAAACTATGAATCAAGGTTCGGCTCCTTGTCTTTGATCTGAGACACCAATGATTGTTTTGAGCAACATTCATCGGTGTTGTGCTAGGGGATTTTATGGAAATCGCACCACTTTCCAGTGTCCTTCTTTGTCTTTCCATGACCCTTCTTTTCCTGTGGCGTAGATTGTTTTTCAGGAGGTTGTTTGTTAGGGTCGTCTTTATAATACTTTGGTTGTTGCGGATTTGAAGACCCGAAATCCCATTTGTTCTGGTGCCTAAATTTCTGCTTGATTTTGACAACATATTGGTAGGCAACTCCTAGTGATGAGATGTCCAAAAAATCCAATTCAATTTGGATGTACCTGTGTAGATCCCCACGGTATTTCAGAACCAAACGTCGCTTAGATTCTTTGAAACCCATCTTGGTGCACAAGGTATGGAAGGTATTGGTGAGCTCCGACACTACTTGGCCCCTCTCTTGACGCAATGTGGTCCATATCATCTACTGGTCATCATAGTTACCAATAGGGTAATATTGTTCCTTGACTCCATCCACAAAAAAATACCAAGTAGGACTACCTCATATATTCAAGATTCCTTTGTGGAACTTTTCTCCCAGTAAGTTTCCCACCAATGTTTGACATGGGGGTTGAGAATTAAGAAGTGCAAAGGTGATATTTTCCCAGTCGAAAAAATTGTGAACACAGAAATAACCTTGTAGCATATTTAACCATTTTTCTAGGGCATTTGTGTCTATCTATCTTTCAAATATGGGAATATAAAAATTAACTTGTACCTTGAAAGGCGAGGTTCCCCCAAAGTGTCCTCTTTATGAAGACGCGCCATTGATCCAGATTATTTCTGGCACGAAATGAGAGTGGAGATATAATAAATAAATGTACAGAGATATCTCATATATTCAATAATATAACAAAAATATGTCAGAGATGCAACCATAAACATAGAGATATAGTAATGCACAATTTCTATTGATGATCGAAATGTACAAAACTATAGAAATACAAAGTGAAAGACTTGCTAGAATGGTAGCAAATTATCTTTGAGAAGAAATGTGACAGCAACTCACATTCGCAAGAAGATGATTATTACAATGAGTCTCCAAAGGAATTTTTAACATAAATAAAACACAAAACCCTAACCATTGAAGATGAAAATCCAACAATTTTGTGGACCTCGTTTTGGGTAGTTTGGTGTATCAACTTCCTGGGGGCGTAACATTGGCATACGATCTCTGTTTGGGGCGCACGATAGCTTGTTGGAAAGGTATCATTGAAGAGATTCAGTTTGGGGGATCAATAAGAGACTTTAGATATAATTGAGGTGCTCTATCCCAAAACAACTTCATTTATGACCCCAAAAGGGCCCTGGAAGTTAAAAACTGTTAAAAATAGTAAATTGCCAAAATTGCCAGAAAATTATTTTGAGCCAGTTGGAAAAGGTGGGTGGCCACCAATTTCCCCTTGGATCAATCCTTCCTCCTTAGGAAGAAGTGGTCTCCATTGAATTAAGTTCTCGAGGGAGAGGGAAAAGAGTTTGTTGAATCTGCATCTTGATGAGCTGCTTTCCTTGTTGGAGAAGTTGTGTTGCTTAGCTTGTTGAAGGTTGTCACAAATCTATGGTTGCAAGGGTTTGAAATTTTTAACCAGTCTGGATACATGAGATTCTTTTGTGCAGAAGGAATATTCACACTTTTCTGCAATATTGTCGACCTTCTTCTATTGGATAAAAGGTTCTTGGACTGAGGCTGCAGTGGTGTTCTTCTCTTCATGCTTTGAATAGACTATGACAAAGCTGAATTTTGTAGTATGAGATACTACCTTGAGGCACTGTTTAGGTGGGACAATAGTTGGAACTACCTCTAGTATCATGTAGAGATGACCCGCCAGAGTAACAATGACACTACGAGGTCGAGACTCATAAATAACACAATGATTCCACATATATGGCTAGCCCAAGAGAACATCACAGACATCCAATAGGGAAACATCACATAATACCTCATACTTGAAGGGATGGATGTCGTATGATAATTGGAAATTTTGTCTAACATGAAGATCTCATCCCTAGCGAAGCCACCCGATGTTGTATGGTTGCGGGTATTGTGTTGTCGATAATCCCAACTGTTTGACGACCTCTGTTGATATGAGGTTCTTCTGGATTTCATTATCAACAAAAATGTTGCGGGGTCCCTTTCACCCACATGTGTGAATGAAAAATGTGCTCCCCCTCTTTAGGATCTGCTCGTTCTTCTAGTTGAATTTTTGTTGTCGCTACCGTAGTAGTGGGGTCTACGTCAATGATCTGTCTTCTACTAGTATTTTTTGAATCAGACTCTAAATCAGGGTTCGGATCCTTGTCTTTGATCTCAGCCATCAATGACTATTTTGAGTGACATTCATCAATGTTGTGCCAGGGTTTTTTTTGGAAATCGCACCACTTTCTAGTGTCCTTCGTTTTTTCGTGACCCTTCTTTTCCTATGGCTTAGACTGGATTTTCAGGAGGTTTTTTGCTAGGGTCTTCTTTATCATACTTTGGTTGTTGTGGATCTGTAGACCCAAACTACCGTTTGTTCTAGTGCCTAAATTTTTTCTTGATTCTAACCTCATATCGGTAGGCCCAACGATGAGATGTTCAAAAACTCCATTTCAGTTTGGATGTACCTATGTAGAGCCCCACAGTATTTCAAAATCAAATGGCACTCAGAGTCTTTGATACCCAACATGGTGTGCAAGGTATGGAAGGTATTGGTGAACTCCGACACTACTTGGCCTCTCTCTAAACACAACGTGGTTCATCTCATGTATTGGTTGTCATAGTTACCAACAGGGTAATATTGTTCCTTGAGTGCATCCACAAAACAATCCCAAGTGGGCTCTACCCCATATATTCCAGGATCCTATGTGGAGCTTTTATCTGAGTAAGTTTCCCACCAATGTTTGACATGGGGTAGAGCTTTAAGGAGTGCAAAGGTGATCTTTTTCCTATCGTAAAAATTGTGAACAGAGAAATAACCTTCTAGCAGATTTAACCATTTTTTCTATGGAATCTGCATCTATTTGTCCTTCAAATACGGGAATATATGTTGTTGGGAAATATTACCCTATGGACTAACAAGCTAGGGCTTAAACTTGCATGCAGATCATGACCCTCAAGAAATTACTTTTAACCTATCACCCCCAAAACTCAAACCCCTTTTTTCACACACAAGCATGGAAGAGATCTACTAACCTTTTTCTATCGATGTTTGATGTAGATCCTCTGTTGCGCTTTATCCACTTGCTCTCATTTCTCCTTCCAAAGACAATCCTGCAATCAAGACAAAACACTACGCATGCATGCTATTCTTCTACTTATGGGTTAGAGATTAAGCATAAATCAAATAAAATATATATCACTCGTGCATTGGGACGCGAAAAGTATTCTTTATTAATCTCAAGATGAATCAACTTACAATAGTGATAGAGACCGGCCACCGTTCCTCGATCCTGATCCTGGGCTCCTCCTCTTCTTTGTCCTCCAATTGCTTTGCTTGAATTTTGTTTAGGCTTAAGAAAATGCTAAAGGGTTGGGACAAATGGATTCGGCAATTGGGCAGAGTTTCTTTGCTATGATTTTTCCTCTTCCAAATGGTACCCCTACCCCTTCTTTTATAGGCTATAAGGAGCTAGGGTTTTAGACGAACTCTCGGCCATGCATGGCCGGGAGTTTCAGTTAACTAACCCATAGCTTTTTGTCCCGTCGACAACTTTCCGTTTTTTGTGATTTTGAAGGCAAACGCGGGCTGTAGTGGGCCTGCTAGCGTTTGCCCGCAGGCTGTAGTGGGCCTGCTAGCGTTTTCCCGCGAGTTGTAGTGGGCCTGCTAGAGTTTTCCTTTTAAAAATGGAGTTTTTAGAAGAGTTGTTCAGTAGTTTTTTGGCAAAGAAGGGATATGAGTTGGCCTGATGCCAGGTAAGTATGTGTGGTGCAATTTAGGGTTATAACAATATAAAAATTAACTTGTACCTTGAAAGGTGAGGTTCCTCCAAAGTGGCCTCATGATGAATACGTGGTGGTTTTTATCGATAGGCATTTAAGGATGTGGGAAAAATTCTCCACCATTTCGTCCCTCTGCCACGTGAGAGCTTGCTCAAACAATGGATTAATAGAATCGTTTTCTCTGTCGTTTTTATTTTCTTTCGCCATGGATGGTTTCTTGGGCATGCGAGAGATATTGTCCTTAAGAGAGACAAGATTGCGACCCAACTTTCTATACTCAGACCTCGTCGAGGACATGCACTAAAAAAATGATCAAGAGCAGCCTGCTCTGATACAACTAATCCAAATTATTTTCAGCACGAAATGAGAGTGGAGATATAATAAATAATTGTATAGAGATATCTCAGATATTCAATAATACAACATAAATATATCAGAGATTCAACCATAAACACAGAGATATAGTAATACACAATTTCTATTAATGAGAGAAATGTACAAAACTGTAGAAATATAGAGTGAAAGACTCACTAGAATGGTGGCAACTTATCTCTGAGAAGAGATGTGACAGATACTCACATTCGCAAGAAGATGATTATTATAATGAGGCTCCAAAATCCTTTGAAATTAAATTAAATACAAAACCCTAACCACTGAAGATGAAAATCCAACAGTTTTGTGGACCACGTTTTGGGTAGTTCGGTGTATCAACTACTTGAGGGCGTAACTTTGGCATACGATCTTTGTTTTGTGCGCATAATGGCTCATTGGAAAGGTATAATTGAGGAGATTCATTTTTGGGGATCAATTAGAGCCTTTGGATATCATTGAAATGATCTATCCATAAAAAAAAATCATTTAGGCCCTCAAAATGGCCCCGGAAGTTAAAAGCTGCTAAAAATAGTAAAATAACAAAATTTCCAGAAAATTGTTCTGGGCCAGTTGGAAAAGGTGGGTGGCCATCAATATCCTCTTGGATCAGGCCTCATTTTGATATTTATGTTAATTTATCACATCTCTTCACAATTGTAATCAACAATGGCTAATGGAAACATAATACTAGTATAATTATAGACATGATTTTGAATGTTATATGCACTAGTACATTCATCAGTGCCAAATATATCAAGTCCACTAGTGAAATTATCCTTGAATCCTATTTTTCTATGTCCAACTAGAAGAGCATGCTCAAAAAATAATTTCTTCTGTCTAAGAAAACTACAAGTACCTCATGGCATCATTTCATCCTAACCATCCAACCCAAAGGAACACCTTCATTAGACAGGACTCAATCATCAAGCTCCATCACATTGGAAAGTGGTGATACATCCATAAACTTTAAATCCATCCTGACTTGCGATCGTGGCATCAATTCCACTTTTGAAGATGCGTAGTTTGAATAGGTGCCACAATATGAAGAATCTAAACCATTGGGTTGCACCTATAGTGACATTGATATAAATATATGTTTCCATAATGATGTTTAGGAATATAAAAAATTTACTTCATCAATGCTTAGAATAAGGTATATGCTTTAGTTGATTTTCGCATGAATGTGCATTGAAAGTTATATCAAATATATGATTAAACTTCCATTTGTGTGTGTGGATGTTTATTAAGTTACTTTGATATATTTGTTCCATTCCTTCATGAGAATAATCAAAGTTACCCTACTTTGAAAAATGGTTTATTGTAAGTGAAATACATTAAGTAAATAATTTTTTCCAAATTTATTTTGTAAACAAACTTAATGTCACGCCATCATAATTGGAAAGTCTGATGCTTGAATCAATCTCTTCCCTCTTTAGAAAGTTTTGTTGTGCCTTGGTTATAATTATAAAATCACTATCTTCTCATCTAGCTCCATTCAATTTCATATTAGTTTCAGTATCAGAGTGTAATGTCCCTCTCTTGGAGGGCCTCAAAATTTGTCCTGTGAAATTTTAGTACATACATTGTGTTATCAATGTAAATTTCTAATTTTGATACAATCGTAAGATTTTGTTTCTAAATCGTAACTTTTGTTTCTATGGAAGGACTTAGGAACAAAACTTGATTCTGTTGTAATAAAACTTGTTGTAAATTCTAATTTCTAAATTGGTAAGCATTTCTAGCAATTCAACTTGAAGGAATGAGCTTACTAATAATCTGAACAATTAGTTTACAATATTTATAATAAATCAACTAAATAAATCCACTAGAAAAATACATGTAATTTATAGTTGGTTAAGTCCATGCTCCCTTGTCCATTTTTTCAAGATGACCACTGCATGAAACTATTTCCTTTTAGCCAGTTAGGAACATAGCCTCTCTGCTTCCCTAGCTCCAAGAAATCAAATTTCCTGGCCCCGGAGCCCAAAATCCTAGCAACAACAGCCAACTCGTATGCCAACTAGAATTTTCCAACCATTTTCCTTCTCCCACATTTTTCCTCCCTTCCCTCTCGAACCATCCCCCAAATGTCCAACTCACCCTTCCTTATCCCTCCATCCATCGACTCATTCCCTCATAAATTTTCTATCTCCCCTTATCCTTTCTCATTAATTCCTTACCTACTCTTAATATGATAAAATACTTATTTCCATTATTGATGCATTACTTAATTCTAAAAAAAATGATAAAATCTAATTAGTTCAATAATTAATTGACTTAGATAGATTAATGATTAAATTAATTAATTAAATTTTAATACATTAATAACGTAATTTACCTTACTTAAATATAATCATTAATTAGTCTAACTAGGGTGTTACATACACCCACCCTTCAAGAAACTTCATCCCAAAGTTATAGTAACTTACAATACAAGGAGTCCCTGAGGTGTAGGATAGTCAGTGACATAGTGTGTTGTTAAGGCACTCTATGATGTTAAGCCAACGGTTCGAAACCTACAGGGAAAAAAAATCCAACCATGTTAAGGGTTGGTGTGGCTCATGTCGGGTGCAATCCCTAGGTGATTTTCATGGCTTATATGCCCCTAAGTCGTGGTTTCTCAAGCCACAAGCTAGTCCCGCAGGTCACAGAAAAACTAGCAAACAAAAAAAAAACTTATAATACAAGGATACGAATAACATGATTCATACATCTAGACTAGATAAGCCACATCATTAATTTAAAACATTCATAAATACTAGTGTACATGCACAAGGGATGTATTTGTAGCTAGAAGATATAGAAATCATGCATGTACTAATAGCAATAATTAACATATCTAATGCAATTCTTATATGCCTCCAATCCAATTAGTAATGCAATTAACTTCATAAAGAATAAATCAACCTTTTACAATATTTGTAGAATCCTTCAATTATAATGATTTAACACAAGCAACATTTACCTAGATAATTTCAATTCCATTAAACATTTAAAAAAAAAAAAAGAGAGAGAAAATCGAACACTTCTGCTATAAGTTTAAAACCCCACACACTCTCAACTACTTCTAATCATCCTTCCTCCCTAACCTACTTTCATATCAATCCCTATCCTTCCTTTGTTGGACTATCCTGGAGCATCAATTATATTGACCTAACTCTAGATAGAACTCATATGTGGAAGTGTCAACTACCTTGACCAAGCTTCCCCAATAGGCAACTGGTAGGCATCATCACACATCTAGGGGAGCATGATCTAACACCATCCTTCCATGACTCCAAGTTCCAGAGGATACATGGTGGGAAATTCCTCCACCCCTCCTGATAGAACTAGGGTCAACACACTACCATGGACCATATAGTGGAACTGTGTTGCAGGGAATTTTGTCATCATATATTTAGTTTTAGGCAGTCTCGCTACCTGAAGACCCACACTTTCCCACAGATCATAGCAATGCATTTGAACCAATATAATTTCATATAAAAAGATTCATACCATATTATTCTCGATCGATGTTCATGACATCAACCATTTATTATCATCATCCTTTGGCTATCTCATAGCCCATTAATCTGCAGGTTAGTTATAACACATATTCATGCATATCCATACACTATTAACATGTGATTGCATTCAACCATATCATTAATTCGGTATCCACATACCGATATATTTCAAATTCAAATTTTCAATCTAGAAATAGGTCGCATAATATCCATCATAAATTACATAATGATAACATTCATAGTATTCACATTCGCATAGGTCCATATGTCCAAAAGTTAAAGTGTCAAGTTAATAATGTTCCACAATTAATAAGAAAATAAGGATACGACTAGGCCATAAGTAATTCTAGTTGTCTAAGTCAAAATGGGTCATTACAAACACCCATCCTTCGAGAAGGATAGTCCTTATGTGGTCAAAAAAGTGAGGGATGATCTCGTCGTAAGGTCTCTGTATCCTCCCAAGTAGAATATCCTAGGCTATACTTGTCCCACTTGACCTTGACTTCGTATACCAAACGATTCCTAAGCTATCAGACCCTACGATCCAATATGTGTAATAGTTTGACCATGATAGTTCCCGTGTTTGAGACCTGCAATTTGTTCCAATTTAGTTTGTGACATTCATCAACAACATAATGTCGTAGAATAGATACATGAAAAACATCATGAGTTTTATGCAAGTGGGGTGGTAGTACAAGGCAATAGGAAACATGTCCAATTCTCTCTTGTATTTTAAACAATCCTATAAATTGAGGCAACAACTTTGTCCCTTTCCCAAACTGAATGGTACTCTTATTAGGCCTAATACAAATGAAAACTTAATCAACCACTTTATAACTTTGGTTAGTCCTATGTGCATCAACATAACTTTCCTGTCTATCCTTCTCCTCCTTTAATCGTTGTCTAATCTGAATCACTTTCTCCTCCTTTAATGGTTTCTTGCATGGCCTTCCATACATAGCTTGATAGGGTGGCATTCCAATTGAGTTGTGAAAAATGTTATTGTAGGATAAATCTACCAAAGGTAGGCACTTCTCCCAATGGGTTTGATTATCCATAACATAAATCCTAAGCATGTCTTCCGTAACATGATTTACTCTTTCATTTTTCCCATCCGTTTCAGGATGATACACCATGCTCAAGTTCAACTGAGTCCCTAATGATGACTACAAACTTGTCCAAAACTTAGAGGTAAATCGAGAGTCCCTACATGAAATGATCTTCTTAGGTAACCCATGCATACATATAACTTCACTTATAAAATTCATGCCACATCAATGACATCATAAGTTTCTCTGACTGGAATAAAATGTGTGCTCTTAGTCAACTTATCAACTAAAACAAGAATGGAATTATTCCTCAGCGATGTGACTGTCAATACCACAACAAAACACATAGAAATTCCTTCCCATTTGGACATAGGAACATCAAGCGGTTGTAGGAGACCTGTCGGGTGATGATGAACAACATTTAATTCTTGACACTCAAGAAACTTAGCAACAAAATGGACTACATCATGCTTCATGCCTTCCAAGAAGAAAAAATTATTCATGTCTGCATACATTTTCTTCACACCTGGATGTGCACAATAAAGTGCTCTATGGGATTCCTTAAGTATGATTCTTCAAATATCCCCACACTCGGGAATGTAATCCATCTGCTTCAAGGCTATATCCTTCAAACTTTGACTCTAAATGTCTCCCACGTTGGAGGGTTGAAGTAACCTTTAAATACCAACTATATCCAAGAATTTGTCCCAACACTCGCTCCCTCAAATTAACCTTTAAGGGCACCAAGGAGAAGATATGTGTCTTTCTTAATAGGGAATCCATGACCACATTCTCCTTTCCCTTGATGTATGAAATTCCAAAATCGTACTCACTCATAAAGTCACTCCATCTCCTTTTCCTAGCATTGAGATCCCTTTGGGTGAAGATATGCTTTAAGCTTTCATGGTTTGTTTTGAGCTCAATCTTCTCTCCACTAGATTATTCCTCCAAAGCTTCATATCTATCATTACAACTAGAAACTCTAAATCATGAGTAGTGTAAATCTCCTCATGTTGCTTCAACTTTCTTGATGCATACTCTATCACTTCCACATCCTTCATTAGAACGATCCTCAATCCCTGCTTCATGGTATCCATGGAGGCTATGAAGTCTTTTTCAATACCCAACACTTGTATAATTGGCACATTGGTTAGTAACCTCTTAATATCGATGAATACAATGTCACATTCATATGTCCACTCATACTTGACTCCCTTGCACTACAAGGTGGTGATGGGTTTTGCAATCTTTGATAATCCTTCCACAAACCTTCGATAATAACTAGCTATCCCCATGAATCTTCTCACCTCATGAACATTTATCAGCACTGGACAATCCATTATGGCCTTCACCTTTTCCAGGTCCACAAAACTTCCTTCTCCCGAAATGATATGACTCAGATAGTGAATCTCTTTCTGGAAGAAAGAGCACTTTGACAACTTGCCATACAACTTGTTCTCTCTAAGGCATGACAACACCACTCACAAGTGTTCCTCATGTTCTCTTTAATTCTTGGAATATATGAGGATATCATCAAGAAATACTTGCACAAAGTGGTCTAAGTACTTTCATAATACACCATTCATGAGGCTCATCATGAATATTGTTGGTGCACTCGTCAAACCAAAAGGCACTATAATGAACTTTTAATGTCCAAATCAAGTTTGAAATGTAGTTTTAGGAATATTACCTTCATTAATCGTTAACTGGTGATACCCTGACTGCAGATCAATTTTTGAGAAAACTATTGCTCCTTTCATTTGATCAAAGAGATCATCTATCCATGGTATTAGGTACCTATTCTTCATTGAAACACATTTCAATTCCCTGTAATCTATAGACAATCATAAGGAATCGTCCTTCTTCTTGACAAATATTACTGGTGCACCCCAAGGTGAGAAATTAGGCCTTATCATCCCTAAGTCAAGTAGTTCCTTCAACCACATCTACAAATCACAAATTTATAGAGTCGTAATCATATATGGTGTCTTGGAAATTGGTTCTACACTAGGTTTGATCTCAATGGTAAAATCAAGCTCCCTCTCAGGAGGCAACCTTGGCAACTCTTTCGAAAAAACATCCTTAAATTCTGAAAAAATTGGATAATGATCTATAGAGGGTCCCTTCCCTTCATTGATTGCTTCCACTACATATAATTGAAAACCTTTCCTCATGCAACATTTAACCTTCATTGTCGATATAAAGCATAGAGACACCTTCCTCTGTATACCATGGATTGACTAACCTTCCTTCATCATCTACACAAAGCATCCTCTTCACGAAATAATCTACCATAGCTTTATGAGCTTCTAGCCAGTCCATCCCAATGATTACAACATACATACCTAGGGCAGTGACGTACACCTTCAACCTAGTAGTGCACACTCTCGGGTCTACAAGATAATTATCGACGCTAGATCCTACTCTATGTTTTCCCCCCAAATCCATCTCGATTTGTTTAAAGTCCTCGTGCTCGTAGGTTGCCAATCCACACTTTTATAATGTACATGGTGAAATGAAACTATTTGTAGTACCATAATCAAATAAAATTTTAGCATTGACACGATTTAGCATACTTGACGACTCCACCATAGTGGATTGAGGTTCTGTTGGGCGGTTATTAACCACTACATAAATCTGGTGGCTACTAATTTCTCTTCCCATCAGGTCCTTCTCTTATCTATGCACAAAGTTTGCTTGTGACTTTGGTTAGTCACATTGGTAATAAGGTCCTCTACACCCACACTACATAACGCGAGGTGGAACCTGCACATTGATATGTGAAGGCATTTGAAATGAGTTCCTTCCCCTATAGCCCATATCCCTACTAACTATTCCTTGAGAAGGTCGTGTACTTTCTTATGTCATCGGTGATGAGTGGGATGATGCACTTGTTGCCACTGAAATACCTGTTCCAACTTCTCTAAGTGCAACTCTATTTCCATAAAGAGGTGTCCTAGAGATTCCTCCCTGGGAGAAGGTCCTAGGGGCCTTCCCCATGAATCATGGCTATTGTGGAATAGTTGATCCCGTAATTTCATGTAATCTCATATGTTATTCTACATAATGAGAACTTTCAATTGCTTTGGCCACTGACGATGTTTTCCACATTTGCACCATGGCCCTTATCTTGGGATTTAACCCATACACAAAATGATTTGCTTGTCGTTGATCGGTATCCATGTATGAGATGTACTTTACTAACTCCATGAACCCTGTTATCCCCGATTTCTAGGGATAACTAGGAGATCATGTCTCGAGGCCCACATGTCCTAGACATGGAGTACCGAGAGAAGGATTGACCTGAGCATGGCCCTGGAGGGCCCCTTTCTTCTTCTTCATCAGACCTGTCCTGTCAGCAGCAGCAACATCCATCACCTTTGGCTTGGACTTGCATCAGAGAAGACTCTTTCTCCATGAGGTAATCGGTCCAGGTATCATGGTATGTGTCATGTTTGATCATTATAACTTTCAGATATATGCATCAGATTCCTTACATTTCTGACAACTACTTGGATATTACACTAACCCACTTGACCATGGTTGGGGGGATTAACGGGGTGCCCTAGCAAGCTTGTATCCATAGGTTTTGGTTAGCCACCAAGGGGGATTTTGAAGAGCCATCATCCGCTCCCATCATTATATCACTTTTACATCTTATCTCCCATTCATATATCCCATTCCCCTAGTCCAGACATTAGGATGACCTATTTATGGGGTTACACCTTATCCTATGGGAAGAAGGGGCTAAAGGCCCAGGTGGTAAAAGTAGCTGGTAAGAGATAAAAGCCATAAAATAAAACCTAGAGATGCCTCGCCCAGGGATCCCCGAGAAGGCAATAAAAAGCCTCTCAATAAGAAACAAGAGGGACCCTAAGAAAATATACAAAACAAAACCTAGCCAAGAGGATGGGGGGTCTCATCACGAGCCAGCCCATTATGTTCATAGGTACCTAGCAGTATGACATTGCCATTATCTGGTTACCACAATAGGGTAGTGACCTTTGGTTGCATGGCTAAGGGAAATGAGGTCTCATCACGAGTCGGCCTTATCATCTCTATGAAAGTACTCGTGGGTAACACTGTCAGTTCTGGTCACCACGCCAAGGCAGTGTCCTCTAGTTAGACCTTGAAATAAAAAGAAAGAAAAAGCAATAAAGAAAAGAAAGAATAAAGGCAATAAAGGGCTTGGAATGAATTGCATCCATGACAGGTACAACTCTCCTCCTACAAAGGCACCCACGGATAATATCCACCCCTGTCTTTCACTATGTCTGGACATCTTTAGACCACACCACTTCGTATTACATGGCTTGGCTGATATCCTTTGGGAACTTTCCTTTTCTTATGGATCCTAGCCCAATACGACACTTTGTCTTTTTCTTCAGCTTTGTATAGCAGGTCATTGTAATATCTTTGAGCTATTAGATGATATGCTAGGGGTTTTATGCATGCATTTGATAAAATTAATGATGAAATATGATTGACATGGCTATGATCCCAAGGACTGATGAGCCCATGGAGGGCGAATTTTTTGATGTGAAAAACCATGCTCGACGGACAGGTACCAAGTGGACCAGTACACATGGGGAGATGATTAGTTTGGACCTCCATGGGGCTGAAGAGCCCATCAGATGGTTGTTGGGACCTCATCAGGGGTAGAGACAGGACAATGATTGGTCGAGCCTTTGCATGAGAGAAGAAGAAGGAAATTTTCATCCAGGATGCCTTGGCTGAGCCCAGCCCTAGTGGGTTGACCCACTGCAGGTGGAACATGTCCCTCTGTTGACCCAAGATGCCCTCCAAAGATCCTAGACGTCACCTACAGTGCTTGGCAGCTTTACAGGGCAGTTTGGCACGTGTGGCAGAGTTTTGAGGCCCAGAGAGGGCCAACGTTTGTCTTCCAGTGCTGAGATTTTCCCTAAAAAGGGCCAGCGTCTCCCTCAAAGGGGCTAGACGTCCTTCTTACTGCTCATTTAGGGTTTTCTTTAGGCAGTTTAATGTAAAATAGTATGATTTTTAGTTATTAGCCTTGTCGACTGTTTTAATGACCTAATTTTTAAATAAAGGTCATTGGATGATATAAATTGAGGATGTTTTCCCTCATTTTTACATAACACAATTCACTCACACTTGTGAGGTCTGATTTTTGCACCCTTATTGGGTATATTTGCTGCATAAGTGAGGCGCACTTTCTATTGGAAGGATATTTTTGGCATTTTCTGGCATTTCTCTCAGGGAAGGTTTACAACTAGGGTTTGCTTATGCTTTTCTTCATGACATGTAAGTAAATTTTCTTGCAAAACTTCTTAAATGAATGGTTGTAGGTGTAATTTCTTGCATTTACTTATAATATTGTTTATTTAAAACCCTAGGTAACAAGCACACAAGTAGGTCATTGTTACATGTCCCCTTAGAGAGAAAGATTTTAGCCATTGAAGAAAAGAGATAGAGCCTAGACTTTGCTACACTTGTCTTGCTTCTTCCTTTTGAGCTAGCGTTGAAGTTATAGGTTGAAAGAAGGTGACGTCCTAGGCCTAGGGTATCTACACCTAGTGTTTTCATCTTCTAGGGTTTGAAAGCCTTGTCTTTACAACACTTTCTCCCTTAGACTTGTTCTTTAGCCTAGCCGTTTTGTCAAGTTGATTTAGAGAAGGAGGAAAGAGCACGAGGCCTTTCTTAAGAAACACCGGAGTGAGCCTCTTTCCCCTAGGGTTTTGATTCTAGGGCCCTGCCTTTGTAGCACCATATAACCCTACCTTCTAGTCTTTAATTCATCATCCTTCCAAAATATTATGCCCTTTACTTATCTGACTCCATATACCCTAAGGCACTGATATTTGACCTCAAACGTTGAATCTTTAGTATACAAAACTACTTTCAAAACTAAATTTTGAAACCCTAACTAACATAACTAACCTAATTAGGGCTGACGTCATGGTTGAATATTTCATCTTGGCGCAACAAAACTGCAATATAAGCAATTAAATGATGATTTCAAGCTTTTATTGAGCAAATCGTTGATTGGACATATTGTTGGCTTAATCATCTCTTTAGATATTGATGAATTGATGGTCTTTCATAGGTGATTTACAAAACGTTGAATTCATTTTACATCTATTGCAATACATTGCTTATTAATAATATCAGATAGTTAATGAAGTACTAACCCTTTGAGTTATAGCCTGCATATATATATTGTGTTGTTGTTGTCTTGTTCCGGGCAGGTGTTTTCAATAGGGCATACACTTCATTTATTGGTTGATTAGCCGAACTGTCTGACATTGGTGGTAACCTGTGAGGAGGGAACTCTAAAACTTGACTTTATACCTTCTGCCTCTTCAAACCCCAGGTTGTCGGGGATGTCTCCCCTGGGCTAACCTCCCTAAATAGAAAGAACCTCCCCATCGAGGTGACATTGGGTGGGGAAGGTTCATGTTACGCCAGTTTGATCTCTATCCTTTAGCCTATGTCTTAAACTACAAACTGTGCGATAACAAACCCGATTTCATACTCTTCCACTGTTTGGTTTCCCTGAATTAGAGCATGCAATGATACTACCTGTTGTTCTTTGTAGTAATCCGACAAATATTTTCTCAGGAACCTTTCCTAAAAAATATCCCAAGAGATGGTGTCTAGAGTAAGGTGCAACTGCCTCTCTAGATTACCCAACTAGTTCAAGGCATTGTCTCTCAACTAAAAGTTTCTATCTTGGCCTTAGATGTGGAAGCATAGTCTCTCAAGGAAAAGCATCTTCTCATTCCTTCCAACCATGCCTCTGCATGTTCTCTTGCATGACCTTTGACAAACTACGAGAGTTTAATTTTCTATAGTTCTCTGGTGATGTCTCCTGATGGAGGTCCTCTCTCTGAGTCCCTCTACTCTTCTAGGTTACCCAATCCATATGGTGTGGGCTCCACTTCCACATTTGTTGACTGGCGTCCCTTTAATGTCTCATTAATAGCCTATAAGGAGCGCAATATGAGAGTGAGCTCAGATGATGGTGGTAGCGGCACCAGTGGTCCCTGCAACGATTCCCCCGGACTTCGATTTTTGCAAGTCCTAACCATTTTGAATAACTAAATCTACATTCAACCAATGTTTATTACAAATGAGTTTAAGGCATTCAACGATTTACTCAAATTATACTTACAAACATAGGGTTAGGCGTAAGTTTCTTTATACTTGTATGTAAACAAACATTACTCCCATAAGGTAAGTGGCTAAATTTTAGGGTCAAAATCCTCTAAGCTCGGTAACTTCATCCAGGTAAGCTACTAACTTGTTGCCTTACTAGTCATGCTAACACTATGGGATACTCGTCAATTACCCTAACTTACCTATTCATCAAGCATTTAACCCTTCCCTTTAACACTTTATATCCTTATAGAGATTTTGTCTCCATGTGATTAATACTTTATAATTAGTTATAAATCCCCCCTAATCTCATTAATTAACATTAACTGACATTATCAATTTATAATATTAATTTAATCATTTTAA
>ML791196.1:615358-626755 GCA_009831015.1 Picea engelmannii
ATTAATATAATAAATGATTAATAATAATAATAAATTAAAATTAAAAAAATTATATGAAATCATTATAATTATAATTATAATTATATATATATATATATATATATATATATATATATATATATATATATATATATATAATTTCATGTCCTCAATATTAATAAAATACCTAACACATTTTTCTTTTGAAATCTATCTTGTTTTCTCATATTTTGGATTTTTGACATCATCTAACCCTCATTTATGATGTCCCTTATAGGTGTAGGTGGAGGCTCTTACGAGTAACAGGTGGCTAAAACCAATGCTAAGTGAATAAAACAAGAGATGGGAAGGGTGGAACAGGTCTCTAGGACCCCATTTTTTCACTATCTTATTGTCTATTTCAGAATTATTGTTTAGGGTTTTTAGGGTGATTCCCAGTTTTAGACTATTTCCATATTCTGGGTTGGTTCTTTGTGGGTTAATTATGATTGTTTAAGGGTTATACTTAAAGGAGTTTTGGGTTGCATGTCTAGTTTTTTTAATTTTTTATAGAACATATATCATAACTTTCAAGCCTTAAGAGAGTGGGTAAGCCCTAGGTTTCAGTTATGAAACTGGGCTCTGATACCAAATGTAATGACTCTCTACTAGAGGGCCTCAAAATTTATCCCATGACATTTTAGTACATGCATTATGCTATCAATGTAAATTTCTAATTTTGTTACAATTGTAAGTTTCTATTTCTAAATTGTAACTTTTATATCTATGGAAGGACTTAGGAACAAAACTTGATTCCGCTATAATAAAGCTTGTTGTAAATTCCGATTTCTAAACTAGTAAGCATTTCTAGCAATTTAACTTGAAGGAATGAACTTACTAATTATCTTAACAATTAGTTTACAATATTTATAATAAATCCATTGAATAAATCCACTAGAAAAATACTTGTAATTTTCAGTTGCTTAAGTCCCTGCTCCCTTGTCCAATGTTGCAAGATGACCACTACCTGAAACTGTTTCCTCCCAGCCAGCTAGGAACAGAGCCTCTCCAGCTCCCTAGCTCCAGGAAATCAGATTTCTTGGCCCCCAAGCCCAAATTCATAGCAACACCAACCAACTCGTATGCCAACTAGAATTTTTCGACCATTTTCCTTCTCCCACATTTTTCCTCCCTTCCATCTCGAATCATCCCCCAAATGTCCAACTCACCCTTCCTTATCCCTCCATCCATCAACTCCTTCCCTCATAAATTTTCTATCTCCCCTTATCCTTTGTCATTAATTGCTTACCTACCCTTAATACGATAAAATACTCATTTCCTTTATTGTTGCATTACTTAATTTAAAAAAAAATGATAAAATCTGATTAGTTGAATAATTAATTGACTAAATAGATTAATGATTTAATTAATTAGTTAAATTTTAATACATTAATGACATAATTTACCTTACTTAAATATAATCATTAATTAATCTAACTTGGGTGTTACAGAGAGCCCAATTTCAATTTATTCTCTATAAACCTTCAATATTGCTAGGATCTAATCCCAAGCTACAACCCAAATTTTTCTTAAGACCCAAGATAAAACTCCAAAATTGTGTTTTATAGTCTATAGTTGTTATTTGCTAATTGCTTAATTTCTACAAACTTCAATTGTGTTTTACAGTTTGTAGTCGTTATTTACTGACTATGT
The DNA here is from genome assembly GCA_009831015.1 of Picea engelmannii. Classification (NCBI taxonomy): domain Eukaryota; kingdom Viridiplantae; phylum Streptophyta; class Pinopsida; order Pinales; family Pinaceae; genus Picea; species Picea engelmannii. Next base: position 617,030 of record ML791196.1, read on the forward strand.
TTGTATATAATTTGCAACAGTTTTATTTTTTGAATCTTTTCTCTATTTAATGTACGATTGTTTATGTCGCATGTTAATAGTGAGAAACAAATTGATGTAGGGAAAGCAATGTAATATAAATTTTTAACTTTTTTTATCAATGTTTATTATTGTTTTGATCCATCTTAGATGGTATTTTTTTATGGGATTCTACCCCAACTGGACAAGGCCACAATGATGACTATTATGATCATCTTGATCCTTTCATGGATATGAAAAAATAGGTTAGAAAATAGACACCATAATTCATTGGTTTGATGTAAGATATCTCACAAGAAAGCATTGTTAAACAAGTACACTTGATGGAAAGCATCAATCACTATAGGGTATGACAATTTTAAATTTGATGAAGTACTCAATTACTTTGTTGTGTGAAATTTATAATTTTTGATGAATCATATCTTACAAAATAAATTTTTTTAATAGGAATTTTTGGGAGATGATGTCTTAGGAATGGGACTAGCACCCCTACATCTACTCTTCCTGCTCCTACTATGGGTGCCTCTACTCTTTCTTCTATTGCAAGTGCCTCTAGTCCTACTCCTATTTATAACACACCATGTACCATGCATATGGTGGCATACACATTAAAGATACCTTGGCTACCACTGTGGGTGTAACATTCCCAACCCTTAAATACCCTTTTCTAGGGACGGGGAATCAAATTTTTTATCTTCCTAACTATCTGAAATCTTAATTATGGGATCTTCACTGGTTACTTCTCATCATGATATTTCTAACGGTCGCCACCGCACTAAAATCTGAGCTCAGGTTTGTAAGTTATGGCCTCCCGAAGCTACCCGGGGTATTATCAATTGGAGTCTTAGGTGTTCGACGTTGAACATACCCTTTTCCTAATCCCCGAAGTCCTAAAATATTTCCACGTGGCCTTATCCATTCGGCGAATGGAGTTCGACGTTTTACACTAAACGTCCCTTTCTTTCAGCGTTTGATGGTCGGCAATCGACAATCATCGTTTAACGTTCGGTGTTCGACAATTGGTGATCTTCGTGAACATCCATTTTTCCATACTATGCCCAAAACTCCTAAACTCTTGAAATCTTGGCACGTGGCCTTAGCCCTTCGGCAGTCGACATTTGACATTTTATGTTGGACATTCCTATATTGTACCTCGCACCACATCTTCCGAACTCCCAAAATTATCCAAACTCCTGGAGTCCCGGACACGTCACCAACCATGTAGGCTAGGTGGGCACAAACCAGAAGCTAACATGCGGCGAGGTTCAAGGGGTGAAACGTGTCCTTGATAGGGGGTGACACGTTTCGTTCTCTAATAGGCATAAGGGGTATGTGAATTGACCAAATATGGGTGACACGTGGCACCTTAGTTGTTGGTCCACGTCACCTGGGATGACGTCAGTGAGCCATGTCAACCCCCATCATACGGTTGATATTTATCCATGTGGATCTATAGATCCAGGATCCTCGTTACTTTGTGACTCCGGGATTCAGATCTTACCGAATCCTCTTGACGCGAATCCCCCGAAGAGCCAATTCTCTAGAATCTCATATCTAGTGCCACATGTCCTCTTCGACCAACGGTCGAGATTTACTTCGGCGTTCATGACTTCAATGATTTTCACATTTCGTAGAATCTTGGCCATGTTCCTCTAGAGTACGAATTCTTTGGACTACGGGATCACTTGCCACATACCCACTCATCCAACGGTCCTAGTTCAATGAACAACCTTTGACAGTGGACAAGTAGGACCACGTGTCACTCCATGACGCATTCTCGATCGGTTGGTTACTCGAGGGTGGTTCCTTAGATCAACAATTGAGAGGGATCCCGAAGGATTTACCACTCGCACAACCACTCCTATCGAATTTACCACTATCCACCCCAGAGCTAGACCATGATTCTCTAAGAGATATTCTTTCTCTTTGCTCCATGATAGTCAGGGACAAAGGTTACTCTCTTCCTCCTATAGGAAATTGGTAACTGGTTTTCTCTACTCCAAGCAAGGAAGTCTACATGATTACTTCCTCAGTCACTCGTCAGGCTCATTTATCAACTTATAGCCAAACCCTTCCCATGGATTCCTTCATCCAAATGAGCTTACTACTCAGATTTTCCTTTGAACTCCAGAGTTGAAGTATCCTTCTTTTCTCTTCTCAGGAGAGTGTTTTTATCTCCTCTTCTCTCTCGCAGATCTGTCTCTGTGCCCTAATTACCCCCTTTCTCTCCTTCCTCATCAAGGTTGTGTGGCTCTGAATCCAAATTCATGGTCAGGCCTGGAATCCTTACTGATGGGTACCCTTCCCCATCTCCTCATTAACTCTTGTCGATGGCCTTCCAACTACCAACCTGACTGGTAATTCATTTCTGGGTCAGAGGACTATTGAGAAATTACACCCAGTAGGTACTGGTCTGGTGAGGGTCATCTCAACCATTATTGGTTTCCCCTCACCATCTCTCTCATAACACCCATGGTTTATCTTGGAAAACTTCCCCCTTTCAGCAGTTGTGCAACACATATAAAATTTATATTAACAACATAAAATTTATACATTTACCCTTTTATACAAAGGTTCCTCAAATAAAAAATTCACACATATTTAGTCTGCCATAGTCTCTTGGCCAGTTATAGTTATATTTACAAACTGGGGGAAACAAGGGTATTACAATCCCCTCCCCCTTAAAGTAACATCATCCTCGATGTTCTATCTATTGATCTCCTCTGTATGTACAGAAGTAAACAAAAATGGGTATGCCTATCTCATGGCATCCTCCATTTCCCATGTAGCCTCATCTAGGCCAAAGTGTTTCCACTACACCTTGACCTATGCAATGGTTTTGTTTCTGAGTGGGGTTTCCTTCTTGTCTATTATGTATTGAGGTTCTAGTAGGAATTCTCCCTCGGGTTCCACCTGAATCACATGCCAGTCAATAATATGATTAGAATCATGCTCATACTTCTTTAATAAAGAAACATGGAAAACATTATGTTCTTTCACTGTGGGACAAAGTGCTAGCCGATAGGATACTAGTCCCACTCTATCCAAAACTTCAAAGGGTCTACAATACCAAGGTTCTATCTTGTCACAAGATCCCATCCTCAAAGCGCTTCTCCTGGGTCTAAATCAAAGATACACATGATCCCCTTCTTTGAACTCTCTAGGAGTGCTTTTCAGGTTTGTATAACTCTTTTGTCTATCCTGGGCTATCTTCAAATTTTACCTGATTTGAATCACTTGTTGTTCCATTTCCTTTAGCATACTTGGCCTAATTGTAACTCTTTCTACTGGGTTGTTCCAGCTGATTGGAATGTTTCATTGCCTTCCATAGAGGGCTTCAAAAGGGCTCATTTTTAATGACTCTTGATAGCCATTGTTGTAGGATAATTCTACCAGTGGTAGGAATTCCTCCCACTTCTTGGGTCGATGCATTACATGCATCCTCAACATGTCTTCTAATACTTGGTTTACCCTCTCTGTCTTCCCATCATTTTGAGGGTGATAAGTCGTACTAAAGAGAAATTTTGTTTCAAAACCAACAAACAAAGATTTCCAAATGTTTGAAGTAAACTATGTATCTTTGTCGGATATAATTTCCTTAGGCATGGCATGCAGTTTGAATATCTCTTTCATGAAGATGTTGGCAATATCTATTTCCTTGCAAGTTGACTTGACGAGTATGAAGTGAGAAACCTTGCTCAATGTTTCCACAACTACCATGATGACATCGTTCTATTTGGTTGATCTTCGTAATCATGTGATGAAGTCCATGGAGATGGTTTCCCATTTCCATTTAGGAATTGGTAGGGTCTGCAACAACCCTACTAGGTGTCGATGATATGCCTTGACTTGCTAACATTCTAGACACTTAACTAAGTAACCGACTATATCCATTTTCAGTCCAAGCCAATAGAATAGTTTCCTAGTGGCTGTGATCATTTTCTGATAACCAGGATGACCAGTATATGGTATTTTGTGTAGTTCATCCATTATGAACCTCTTCAAGTCATCAAAATTTTGAATGTATAATCTACCCTTGTAAGTCAGTAGGTCATCATTAATCATTTGATAACCTTCATACTTCATCCCTATGGGTTGTTACTTTAGGTATGATGTCATAGTCTTGAAAAATGCATCTATTTCTTGTGCAGTTTTGACCCTCTCTTTGATGTCTGATTCACTGGAGCTTACAACTTGCAAGTGAACTACTTCCATACTTCTACTAAGGGAATCAACCACCCCATCCTCCTTTCCTTTGATATGTTTTATTTCAAAATCAAACTCACTAAGGAGAGCCATCCACCTAGCTTGTCTCACATTGAGTTTTGGTTGGTCAAACTAACTAAGGAGAGCCATCCACCTAGATTGTCTCAGATACATCCTTTGGGTTAGGCCAATCCATGATGGATTTAATCTTTTTAGGATCAACTTCCATTCCTTCCTCAAAAATATCATGGCCTAAGTAATGGACTTGTTTCTAGAAAAAGTCACACTTACTAAGCTTAGCATAGAGTTGATGTTCTCTTAGCAATTGGAGCACTAGCTTGAGATGTTATTCATGCTCTTCCCTATTCTTGGAATAGGTTAGGATATCATCAATGAAAACCAACACAAACCTATCCAATAAATTTCTGAATATGTTATTAATTAAGCACATAAAAGTGGTTGGTGCATTGGTAATCCCAAATGGTACCACCACAAATTCATAGTAACCATATATTTTCCTAAAGGATTTCTTGTAGATGTCTTCATCTTTAATTCGAACCTGATCATATCCAAACCTCAATTCAATCTTGGAGAATATGGTAGCACCCCTTAATTGGTCAAACAAGTCAGGGATCCTTGGCAAGGGATACTTATTCTTGATGGTCATCTTATTGAGTTGTTTATAATCTATGGACAGTCTGAGTGTGTCATCTTTCTTTTTCACAAACAAGGCTGGTGCTCCCCATGGAGACACATTAGGATGAATGTATCCTTTGTCCCACATCTCCTTCAACTTAAGTTTGAGCTCAAATAGCTCTAGTGTACTCATTCTATAGGGTGTTGTAATATACCAGATATAAAAAGTATGCAGAATAGAAATAAAATGCTAGAAATGGCAAAATAACAACAATATAACCAGAATAATCACCACATTAACATTGAAATGATATAAGAATAACAATAGAAATAACACTTTGATTCTGAGAGAAATGTTCACAGGCCTCTTCAAGGGGGAAACCTCCAGTCAAGAAGAGCTCTATTACAATAATATCAAAGCTAGGGTTCTCATACCCTCGACTCCTATTTATACTAAATATGTCTATCAAAAGAAGCATCTAGAGGAAGATCCTTCTAGAAGAGGAAGCTTCTATTAGGTCTTATTACATCCGACTTATTCTATTTTATTGCAAGGCCTTATTAATATTGACCTTTATTACATCTGAATATATTGATCCACCTATGTGCAGGTTAGGACCCTAACATGTCCTCCCCCTTAAAAACATCCTTGTCCTCAAGGCTTGAGATATGGAAATTTTTGCAGAATGGTAGATGGTTCCCAAGTGGCATTTGCTGGAGTTGTATCTTTCCACTGGATTAACACTTCCTTGATGGTTATCTGATGTAGGCGACGCTCACGCTGGTCCAAAACTGCTTGTGGTTGTAGCTAAATGGATCCTTCTTCGGCTAACTCGGGAAGGTTGGTTTGAATTTGGGACTTAGTTCTGATCACCTTCTTTAAGGAGGAAACATGAAAAACAGGATGTAGCTTCGAATGACTGGGAAAAGATAACTGATAGGCCACCTATATCACATTCTTGAGAACTGTATAAGGACCATAACTTTTGGGTGCTAGCTTCTGACAATGCTCGGCCTTGAGGGAATTCTATTTGTAAGGTTGCAGGAGAAGAAACACCTAATCCCCTTCTTCAAATTGACGTTCAGAGTGACCTTGATCTACTTGTTGCTTCATGAGATTCTGTTCCATGACCAAATTCTCTTTGAGGGTATGGAGAATAGCCTCTCGAACTATAAGTGTTTGGTCAACCGCCAGGACCTTCGCGACACCAGGTAAGTATGAGAGAACTGAAGGTGGCTTCTATCCATATACCTCTTCAAAAGGAGTCATGAGTGTAGTTGTATGGTATGAAGTGTTGTACCACCATTCATCTAGGGGTAACCATTGAGCCCACTAATTTTTCTTTTTTGAGGTAAAACACCTCAAATATGTTTCCAAACACTTGTTGACAAATTCTGTTTGACCATCAGTCTGGGGATGATAAGTTGTACTGAGATGCAATTGGGTGCCTTGTATCTTGAACAGTTCTTGCCAAAAATTGCTTGTGAAAGTGGGGTCGTGATTAGAAACAATAGAGTGTGGCATTCCATGGAGCTTGAAGACAAGATCCATGAAAATTTGAGCCACCGTGGATGTTGTAAACGGGTGTTGAAGAGCGCAGAAATGAGCATACTTGGAAAGGTGATCAACAACCACCATGATGACTTATTTATTTCCCGATTTGGGTAAGCCTATAATAAAATCCATAGAGATGTCCTTCCAAATAGCAGGTTGAATCGGGAGCGGTTGTAGTGTGCCCAAAGATTTGATTGTTTCTCCCTTGTTGCGTTGACACACATCACATTCAGTGACAAAATTATGAATGCCATCCCAGAAAAAAGAACGTTTGACCCTGTCATAGGTTTTGGTGAACCCAGAGTGCCCTCTGTTGGTGTAGCATGAAGCTTAGAAAGTACCATGGATTTAAGCTTTGATTGTTTACTTAAATAAAAATGGTCTTTGTATCAAAGCTCATCATGGAGCCAAGAGTACCCTGGGGGAGCTGGAGCACTTGACTATAATTGTTGGATTAGCTGAGAACTTTTGGGATCTTCTATCCATTCCTGTAAAACAACTTGGAGCCAATCTGGTACAATGAAGGAAAGAGAAAAAAGGGATCCTTCATCTTCATATTTGAGGGAAAGTGCATTCGCAACCACATTTTATTTTCCTTTCTTGTAAATGATCTCATAATCATAGCCAAATAAGTTACCCATTTTTGTTGCTCCAGGGAGGAAAAGAATTGTTCCAAAAAATACTTGAGGCTTTGATGGCCTGTCTTAATTTGGAAGCATTTCCCCAATAGATAAGGGCACCACAAATCAATGACATGCAGAATAGCCAACATTTCCTTTTCATAGATAGATTTTCCTAGATTTCTTTCAGATAGTTGATTGTTGGTAAAGGCCAAAGGCCGACCCTTTTGCATAAGGGCAACACCAATTCCTTTCCCTGAAGCATCACATTCCAAGACAAAGGTCTTTGTGAAATTAGGAAGGGCCAGGACTGGAGTGGTGCAAATGGCCATCTTCAAGGTTTGAAAAGCTTGAGCACCAACTGGAGTCCAAGTGAAAGAGTTATTTTTTAGGAGATCAGTGAGAGGTGATGCAATCTTTCTGTAATTCTTAACAAACTTGTGACAATAACCTGTTAAACCCAGAAATCCACGCAAGATTTTGAGAGTCTTTGGGTGAGGCCAGTCTTGCATAGCTTCAATCTTTTTAGGATCCACCCTGACGACTTCCATGCCAACTAGATGACCCAAGTACTCTACTTCTGAGGTGCCAAAAGCACATTTAGACTGTTTCAGAAAAAGTTGGTGCTGAGAGACTAGATGGAGAACTCGATCGACATGAGCAAGATGTTATGTCCAGGTCTTGCTATAGATGAGAATGTCATCAAAGAAAACTAAGACAAAATGACGGAGAAAAGGATGGAAGACATGATTCATGAGGCTTTGGAAGGTGGAGGGGGCATTACACAAACCAAAGGGCATGACCAAAAAATCATAGTGGCCCTCATGAGTTCTAAAGGCAGTCTTGGGAATGTCTGCCTCTTTCATATGTATCTGGTGGTAGCCCGAAAAAATGTCAAGTTTAGTAAAGAATTGGGTTCCACTCAGTTCATCCAGGAGGTCATCAATGACAGGAATGGGAAATTTGTCTTTAATGGTAAGTTTGTTGAGGGAACGAAAGTTAGGACACATTCACCAAGAACCTTCTTTCTTCAGGACCATGACCACAAGAGAAGAGTAGGGGCTCATACTAGGGCAGATAACGCCTACATTAAGAAGTTCCTGGACCATTTTCTCAATTTCATATTTTTGGGAAAAGGGGTGACGATACAGACAGATATTGGGAGGAAGGCTACCGGGTACAAGGGGAATGGAATGATCATGAACACCACATGAAGGAGGGAGTCCTTGGGGAGTGGGAAATACCACTTGATGTTTAGAAAGGATGGCTTGGAGGTCTTGCGGCACCGGGGGTGTTTATGTTTCTTGGATGGCATGGAGTTGAGCAATAACACTAGAATGACCCCTTTTGAGCAGCTTTTCCATGCGATGGGAACTAATGATCTCAGATGAACCGACAATGATGCCTTGGAACTTATATTAGTGGCCATCTTGGTCAAATTGCATGGTTAACTCCTTAAAATCCATGAGAATGGGACCCAAAGTCCTTATCCAGTCTACACCCAACACAGTGTCACACTCGCCCATGTCTACAACAAACATATGAGATTTTAGGTGGTAATCACCAATTTGGAGGCACAAATTTTCACAACACCCTCCACATTTCATGGAGCCACCATTGGAAATCATGATTTGGAAATTATTGACGGCATGGATGTAGCAATGAGTTTCTTGGGCAATGCAGCAATGAATAAAATTATGGGTGCTTCCACTATCAACCAGAATTATGACCTTCTGCTGCTTGATGTAACAGATTAGCTTGAGTGTTTGGGGAGCGAAGAAGCCAGTGAGAGCATTGAGGGAAATGATCGGTTCTACTTCAAGAGGGTCTGAGGGAGGGGTTATGTTGGGGGTTTCAGGTGACTCAGACACAAGGGAAGTTTCAATTTCCTCTTCCGAAATATCCTCTGAGATGTCCATAAACAACTTTTGTTCCTTACACTTATGGACAGGGAAATATTTGTCATCACAATTATAACAAAGGCCTTTCAGTTGGCATTCAACCATTTCATCCCTGGTCAATTTTTGGATCTTTAGTGGAGCGGAGGGAGTAGTGGGATTTACTGGTTTAGGGAGAGGGACAAAGGAGGGTTTTCAATTTTGAGAAGATACAACCTGTTGTGCTTCTTTATCTCTTTTATTAGCCTCCACCCAACTCTGAGGCCTAGCCATGATGACATGGGCCCGAATCTCATCCTTGAGGCCACTGATAAAACATTCTCAAAAAAAGGCATCAAACATGCCCTCTGTCTGAAAAGCCAGGCACTCAAAGGCAGCTATAAATTCTTCCACTGTTCCTGATTGTTTCAACTTTGTCAAATGACCCAAATGGTTGGTGTCAGAGTTAAAACATTCATAAAGCTCTGCCACAAAGTGTGTCCAAGCAATATACCCTTGACGATAAGTTTTTCTCCATTGCCACCATTGCCAACATTCTTGATCTAGATGGAGAACACCATATCAAAGTTTGGCCAAGTCATCTGTAATGTCGTATAAAGAGAAATAATGTTCCATTTGTGTTACCCAACTAGTGGGGTCTGAGCCATCAAATTTGGTCACATCCACCCGCGGAAGGCATATGTCACATTGAAAGTGATGGTTCTGAAAGTTATGGGAATGAGAGGAATGGTCACCGTCAGTATGTGGAGGTGAGGAAGAGGAAGGGTTATCTGTAGGGATATGCAGTTTGGTG
>ML791196.1:634754-655069 GCA_009831015.1 Picea engelmannii
TCCTGAACCCTCGGTTAGGTGGGTGGTTAGTCTGAAGGGAAACACCCTTCCACAGAGATAAACTTGACATACTGTAACACACCCGACCCCTGAGTAAATTTCGTAGGGATGGGGCATCAAAATTTCTCTCTCATTAAAATCTCAAATCCTCTGTCAGAGGTATTTATCCTTTTCTACTTACCTGTAGAATTCTAAGGACTACTATGAGGTTCGAATCCGAGCTTTGGGTTGCAAGTTATGGATTCCAAAATTTCTTTGGTCGTTCAATGGTTGAGGGCCATGTGGCATCCACGGGAATCCACCTCACATGTATCATCTCCATGTTTCTTCATCCACGATGGAATTCCATCCACCATCAAATTCTACGACTAGACTCAACCTTCATCTAACACGCAGGCTCCCAACACACAAGCCAATAGGAAACTTCGGCGTTGAACACCTCCTTACTATCTACAAACGAGATATTTCAGAGTCTCAAAGTCTCGAAGTCCCGTAATCCTACCATGTGGTTCTGACCTTCGGGACTTTTGGGTCCCTCTATTACGCTACACCCCAAATCCTCCAGAGTCCCTAAGTCCCAGACTCCCAGAATTCTGGTCACTTCACCAACCACTTTGGCTAGGAAAGAACGTACCAAGGGCTGACACGTAGAAGGGATAGGGGTGAAATGTGTCACATTCCAATAGGCATATAGGGTCTACGAAAAGCACATATCTAGTTGACACATGGCACATCGATCGTGGTTCCACGCCACCCTGGTGACCTCAGCTTGCCATGTCACACTAGACTGAAAGCCTTCTAACATCCCTCAAATCTAACAGTTGAGATCCATCCACATGGATCCATAGATCCACAACTAACGTTACTTCGTGACTTCAGCCTTCAGGAGTTTTGCGATGCAAACTCCTCTCTTCTCCCGAAGTTGGTTAGTGTAGGGTTGATCACATCCCAGATTTGACGGTGAGGAAAAGTCCTAAAGAGTCCTTGAATCGATGACCCTCGTTATTTCAGGCTTCGGAGCTTTTCGACACACCACACCTCCAATTCCCCAGAATGCCCAGTCTCTGAACTAAAGGATCTAGCTCCATGCGTCCCCTGTATATCGACGACTGTGAGGAATCCTGAAGAATATGAGGATAGACGATCCTCATTACTTCACGACTTCGGCCTTCGGGGACTTTGGCGTTACAACACGTCTGTCCTCCCGAGGCGGTCAACATCGGGATGCCTACATCGTAAATCCTAGGGATAGGAAAGGACCCGAAGGATCCCTAGATCTATAGTCCTAGTCACTTCATGGCTCTGGCCTTCGGGGGTTTTGTCTTTACTGCCACTCTGTTCTCTCGAAGAATGACTTCGTTGAAGTAACATGTAATGTACCTCAAAATTTACATAACTTTTTTTTTTTTAAGTGGGAACTTTGAGTTGGTTTTGTGTCTTTAAAGCTTTTCAGTCATTCGTCAACCATAATGTACAACAGTCCTATTGCCTTTCTCTTTCTATGTCTTTAAAGTTTTTCAATCATTCGTCAATCATAATGTACAACAGTCTTATTGTCTTTTACTTCTCTATCCTATTTAACATAAGGTCGTTGCTTCCTATTCGGTATTGAGTTATATACGAACATAGGTACATAGCTAGGGATGTCCTATTTCATTCCAACTTGTTATTATCTACCGTTTTCATTGCCAAAACCCCCCTTTATGATATGGAGATATAACTACTTAGAGTCACTATCATATGAATGCAAGGGTTATAGATGTAAGGCCTTATAACGCTCGTTCCTATATATATCATTATAAGATCTACAAGGAGAGGTTAACATTATTTGGAAACAAATTCTATTTGGGTATAAAATTGGGCACTAAACTTGCACCATTGAATATAAAGCGCGTAGAAGCTAACTTGTGAAAGTTATGGTTATGATCGTGCTAACATAAAACTACTCGGTAAGTAACAACATTAGGATATACGCTTCATATGGTTAATGCAATGGTAGTTGGAATCAACGTATAATAGTAAGGCGATAAGACTAACCCTAAGTAGGCCATTCGGTTACCTCACCATTAATACTCTGAGCAACCGATACAGGTTGGAACCCTCGTGCCTTAAAGGCCTGTCTGCAACATTTAAAGTGCCTGGGATACGTCTATTCGATTCATAGTTCGATTGGCATGCCCCAATGAGATGTCGAAACTTAACATATATTCACATGGTCCAAGTACGAAGACTCCATCCCCTTTACTCCATGCAAAAGGTTACTCCCGCATTTTCACTTTCATTCTGGTTTTGGTTTAGTGAAGGAGGAAGAATCATCTTAGACCATTTCTCGTTTTCATTCTGGTTTTGGTTTAGTGAAGGAGGAAGGAACATCTCAAACCATTTTTCGTTTTGCTTTAGCATCGTGGTCATGAGTTTATGATTCGGCCCCTGTGCCATATGGGTGGAGATCTTGGAAGGAACTTCTCGACGACAGCTCTGTGCAGGGTAGTTTACCCTTGACTGTTCTTTTATTTAATCATTTGAATCTTTCTGCCTCATAAGTAGGTCTTTGCATGCTTTTGTTCCTGGTCAGTCCTCGGTAGTATTCTTGTTTTACTTCTAGATTACTATGGTAAAAAGGAGTTGGGGTACTCTAGCAAGGTTTTAGGTCACAGTTTTACCCCCTTTCTCTGCGCTATCCATCTTGTCGGGGTCGAACCATTCTCCCCTTGTGGAGGAACGTATCACGGTGTCTATTATAAATGTGCACTTGAAATATTTATTTTTGATTCAGCCTTTTTTATTGGACCTGGTTTCCTCCGTCGGTTAGTCTATTAGTTGACAAAGTGTCATGTCCGGGTTTCCCTTACTTGAGTGTGTAATAGACCTTTAGGCACATTATTGATCTTGGAAAACTTTTGTGTTTGATTAAAGTGTTCGTTAGTGTCATTGCATTGATTAGAAGCGAAGTTCTAAGGGCCGAAGGCATTTTAATCCTTTTTGTTTATGTTTGAAATGTTACAATGGTTTTATATTTACCATGATCGTTATACGCCTATCACTTTCCTATAATGTTTCTTTGGATTAGACACTGGTACTTATCACTAATGATGGGCCCCTTGATGTGTGAGGGTACCCATCAGGGAGACACGAACTTTTCTTCCCCTTTCAGTCTGAGAGGTGTAGCGTGATGGCAGAAGGAAAAACCCTCCACTACAGTTAAGTATTCATCGGCCCCCTTTCTAATTACATTATGTTCTATAACTTAATCATATTATTATGTTGGATATATTATAATGCTTCACATTATTTTGTGCAGGTACAGTCACGCCGAAGCATGGGGACGCCCTCTTCACTCCTTCAAGAGGTATTCGGGTTCCAACACAGTGCCCTTCCATCTAAGTCATTTCGAGTTTACATGCACCGATGGTCAAGGCTATGTCTCGTCCCTAATATGTGAATATTTTTAGTTCCAAGTTCCGTATTAGTTGATACAAGGTACACCCTGATTTGTATAAATACTTTGGGTACATAGAACAATATGTCAAACTTGCACCTGGTTGGATTTTTGATAACTAGATAGTCGTTCCATTAAAGTAATGTGCTTGTTATATATTGAATGTCATTTTGATGTGGATGCGGGATTCTAATCTGTCGCTTTCTGTATTTAACACTCTCCTCTATATATTTCTAAAACGGTATTATTATTACAAATTCAAATTCTTTTCTAAGTTATTCTAGTTATTTTTCCAGAATTGAACCTCACTGTTGATTGTATAGTCCCTTCCCAAAAAGATTTGTCCATGCATAGCAGTACGTCTAAGGGTTTTGTTTTTCCACAGAAATTGTGCGATGAATCCCAGATTTCGTTTATACTTACATTTTGATATAAAATTAGTTTTGGTTTACGCATCGTATGTCATTTACCTTTTGTTTCTATTACATCTATTAAACAAGCCTTTATTGGTCTACTCACCAGAAAATAGATAGTATTATTACTACGATAGAAAACTTGTGGTTATGATGTAGGTGCACCTTTGATTAACAGAGTCATTTCTAATTTACTGTCATAACCATACTGAATTATGTATATACTCAAGTCTTTCTGTAATGGGGTCTATGGAGTTTTTCGGAATTATTTTTCGACTTACATATTTATATATCCACTTAGTTCTTCCAGATTTTGTTGTAGTCAGTTTACTCCAGCGTCATTGTTCCCCTGATACAGAACGCCCATTATAATATATATATCGGTTCATAAAAATAACTATACAGGATTACATGCATATCGAATAATACTTCAATGATGTAGGGTATATTTGTTTTGAATATGAATTGTATACTCATTAGAGGAGGCTCATTGTATACTATAATCATCTACAGGAAATATAATTCACCATAGACATTGGCACACGTGACTTCCCTCACATTATGCAACCAATTTTATTCCTTTTTGCTCAACAGAAAATTAATTAAACAAATAGGGATGGTCTGTGGTCCATTCTATTAAGAGATTAGTAACTTTACAGGTCTCGTCTTACTAGTTAATACATTCAATGACCTTAATAATTACTCAGCATCACATCTAAATAGATAAGTCCATTTCTATCTAACGACTAGGGAGTAAAATGATAGATCTTCCCACCACAATATTCAGCCAGACATTCATACATAGAAGTAAACAGATTGCAACACATGACATTTAACTAGGATAAGGTAGAGTTGCATATCTGAATCAATTTTGCGGGAAGCCAAAGGGAACAACCATGTTCCTCCCAACCGTAGAATAGGGCAACCAATCTACTTGCCTGATTCACCCCCTAGCCTGACCATGAGTCCATGAGGGAGAATTGAAATCTCCTCTCCAACAATGTCCTTCAATTCCAGCAGTATCCCTCTTGCCTCACACTCACATAGTAGTGCTCATAACAGCAAGAAACAAAGAAAATTCATTGTCTTCTTTCCCATCATCGTTGGCAACATCCTACCTCCTCACATATGCTCTTTATTAATTTGCCTAGGACTTTTTTTTGCCTTCTTTGGGAATTTTCGCAGCTTTATAAATCCCTAATTTTCAGGGGTTGGCAATGGCCAAATCACTGATTTTCCACTTGTAGCAATCAACCCRGAGTTAATTCCAATGTGTTCCCCACTCATGGAGTCATGGTCAGCTAAATTTAACATGGTTGTTCCATTTGTCCTCCTGCAATCAATATAAAATATTTTGTTTTCATACAAGTGTCATAGTCAAATAGTTAGTTGGGTCAAATCAGGTCTCTGCCCAATAGTCATAATAATTAATTACAATCATCAAATTCGAAATTCAGAATTGCCATAAATGGAAAAATTTCTCCAAATTCGAATTTACTAAAAACGGAATGAATTTTCAGCAGATTTAAATTTTAAAAATATTTTATTTTTTTGGGACGTCACATACCATGTGTGGGTCCCTCCTCTTGGATGATCTGACGATAGGTGGGGCTCTCGATGATCTCCCCCAAAGATACGGCTCTCCTTTACTTTGTAACTTCGACGTTCGGGGAGTTTGATGCTATAACATCTCTATTCTTTTGAAGTAGAAATTCATCAAAGTCTTCTCGGTGTAGATCCAACGGCTGAGGGAATCCCCAAACATTCTCAATCGGTGACTCATGATTCTTCGTGATAAGGAGTTGGATCCTGGTTTAGTCGGTAAGATAAGTTCCTCTAACCACTAGGGAAACCATCCATTGTGAGTCAACTTGCCGGTAACTGAAACTCCCGGTTACCTTCGACTAGTTGATGATTAGTAGGGTCGAAAATACCCCGAAGTCCCAAACCTCCAAAGTTCTGAATTCACAAGGACTTAGATCCCTTAGGCTTAGCCCGAGGTTCCTAGGTGTTGTTCATATGGGTTCTCCTAAACAGATCTCGTCTGCTCATCTTCCAAATGAAAGGATCTTCCCTTTCGAGATTTAATCTCGCTATCCTTCCTGAGATTTATCATGAAATTGTTAAGGACTTGTGTATGATGTCCTAGTTGTGCAACAAGGAGTCTGAAGGAGATATCCTATCCAAACTGATGGGGTAATATTGATGCAATGCCCTCTATCTCAGCCCTCATATAGTATTACATCCCAAGGACGTCTCGAAGGCTAAACTAGGGCATATAGATGATCAATCAAAAGCATAAGTTCACAAGAAGACACATGCATACACATAGCTTGACCATTCAATACAAAAACCGTTTATAGACAGATAAATAAATGAATGCATCCATTATTCCATTTCAGTGCGCAAGCTATGAAAACACTTATCAGAACTAAACGATGTGATGTGAATGATGAAAGGGGTGCCTGTTTCCACCCAACCATAGGCTCAGTCACTTCTAACAGATTTACCACTGGCCACCCATGAGCTAGACCATGATGCTCTGAGAGAGAATTCTTCCATCCAGATCAACAACAATTAGGGATAGAGGTTACTATCCTCCTCCCACATGATATTGGCAATGGGTTTCTCTATACCAAGCAAGGAGGCATGCCTAAGTACTTCCTCAGTCACTTAGTGCCCTTGTTTATCATCTTGTATCATAACCCTTCTAGCCACATCCTGCAACCAGAACACGTTCATTTTCCAGTTCTTCCTTGAACTTGAGAGCTTAGTCTCTCTTCTCTGCTTCTCTTCACAAATCTTCCTCTGCCCACCACGCCTTGCTTTCTTGCCTTCCTCAACAAGATTGCATGTGGTTTGAATTCCTAGTCCGTGGTTAGGTCTGAAAGCCTTACCGATGGGTGCTCTTCCCCATACCCTCATTAACTCTTGAGGAGGTATTCCCACCTACCAGCCTGATTGTAATTCATTCCTGGGTCAGAGGACTATTTTGGTCCTGAGCAATCAAATCCAACAAGGTAATGGTTTGGTGGGAGTTATCTCAACCATTCTTGGTTCCCCTCACCATCTCTTTGATAACATCCGTGGTCTATCTTGGAAAACCCCCCTTTCAATAGTCATGCAACACTTATCCATTTTCTATTAATAACATAAATTACATTCATTGACCTTTATACAAAGGTTCATAAAATTAAACATTGACACATATCGAGTTTTCCATACTCTCTTGGCCAATATATTTATATTTACAAAATGGGGGAAACAGGGGTGTTACAATCCCCTCCCCCTTAAAGGAACATCATCCTTGATGTTCTTTTTGTCAATATGCTTTGTATATACAAAAGTAAATAAAAATGGATATGCATGTTTCATGGCATCCTCCATTTCCCACGTAGCATCATCTGGGCCAAAGCATTTCTAATGCACCTTGACTTGTGCAATGGTTCTATTCCTGAGTGAGGTTTCCTTTCTGTCTAGTATGCATTGAGGTTTTGGTAGGAATTCTCCCTTCGGTTCCACCTAAATCATAGACCAATCAATTATATGATTAGAATCATGTACATATTTCTTCAATAATGAAACATGGAAAACATTATATGCCAATAGAATTGTTTCTTAGTGGCCGTGATCATTTTATGATAACCTCGATGACCAGTATATGGTCTCTTGTGTAGTTCTTCCATTATGATCCTATTCAAGTCGTCACAACTTGGAATATATAATATGTTTCTGTAGGTCAGCGGGCCTTCATCAAGCATCTGATAGACTTCATACTTTATCCCTGTGGGATCTTCCTTTAGATATGACGTCACGGTCTTGAGAAATGCATCTGTTTCTTGTGCATTCTTGACCCTCTCCTTGACATCCATTTCACAGGTGCTTACCATTGTCAGGTGAATCATTTTCACACTTCTGCTAAGGGCACCAACCACCCTGTTTTCCTTTCTTTTGATGTGTTTGATTTCGAAATCAAACTCACTAAGGAGGTCCATCCACCTATCTTATATAGAATTGAGTTTTGGTTGATGAAATAGGTGCCTCAACCCACAATGGTCTGTCATAAGTACAAATATCATACCCATGAGGTAATGTCTCCACATTTTTAAAGCATGCACTATGGAAACCAACTCTAGATCATGGGTCACATAATTGATTCCATGTTCATTCAATTTTCTGGATCCGTAGAAAATTACACGCCCTTCTTGCATAAGGACTCCTCCTAGTCCTTCCTTACAGGCATCTATACACACGAGGAAGTCATCATCAAGGTCTGCAATATTTTGTATGGGTGCATGGGTTAGGAGGTATTTCAGATCTTGAAATATTTCTTCACATTTTGATGTCCAAGTGAATTTAACCCCCTTTTTTTGAAAGGCAATGATTGGGAAACCAATCTTGGAAAATCCTTTTATGAACCTTCTATAGTATCCTGCCAAGCCCATAAAGGAATTGATATCGGATACATCCTTTGGGGTAGGCCATTCCATGATAGATTTGATCTTTTTAGGGTCTACTGCCACCCCTTCTTCAGAAATAACATGGCCTAAGTAATGTACTTGCTTCTGGAAAATGTCACATTTGCTAAACTTAGCGTAGAGATGATGCTCTCTTAGTACTTGAAGCACTAATTTAAGGTGTTCTTCATGCTCCTCTCTATTCTTGGATTAGATTGGGATATCATCAATGAAAACCAATACAAATATGTCTATGAATTTGTTGAGTACATTATTCATCAAGCACATAAAAGTGGTGGGGGCATTGGTTAGTCCAAATGGCACCACCACAAATTCATAGTGACCATATATTGTCCCGAAGGATGTTTTGTGGATGTCTTCATCCTTGATTCAGACTTGATGGTATCCAGACCTTAAGTCAATCTTCAAGAAAATGGAAGCACCCCTTAATTGGTCAAACAATTCATCGATTCTTGGTAAGGGATACTTGTTCTTTATGGTTGTCTTATTGAGTTGTCTATAGTCTATGCACAGTCAGAGTGTGCCATATTTATTTTTCACAAACAAGATGGGTGCTCCCCATGGAGACACGTTGGGTCGAATGTAGCCTTTGTCCATCATCTCCTTTAGTTGTAGCTTGAGCTCAACTAGCTTTAGTGTGCTCATCCTATAGGGCATCCTAGACACTAGCACTACTCCTGGTGCAAGTTCTATGGAGAAGTCAATGTCTCTTCTCGAAGGTAGACCCGGTACCTCTTCTGGAAACACTTTTTTATAATCTCTTAATATGGGGTGGTCCTCTAGGTTTGGTTTGTCATCCTCAACAAATTCCAACACCTGTATTGCATATAGAGGACATCCCTTTCTGCAATACATTTTCATTTGAAGGGTTGATATTCATCTCATTGAGACAGGCCTCTGAATCCCTTGGAGGGTTATTTGTCTCCCTTCTTCATTTTCACATTCCAAACTCTTATGGTAACAGTCCAACTTGGTTTTATAAGTGGCTAACCAGTCCATACCAACCAACAGGTCATAATATCCTAGGGGAAGTATGTTAAGGGTCGCTTGGGTGCGAAATCCATCCATAATGAATTGGCAAGTTGGTATGACCTTTGCTACTTTTCTTTTGGTTCCATTGGCTAGTTGTACCAACCATGGCTTAACATGTCTAAATGGTTGCAGTTTACACTTATCAATAGTCCGAGGGGCCACATAACTCAAATTATAACCAGGGTCAATTAAAATAGAAACTAGATGGTTGGCGATCATATATTCCATATCCACCACTGAAGCTTGGTGGTCGGCTTGTTTATTATCCAAGGCTGCATAAATCTGTGGCATGCTCCTAGCCACCAGGGATGATTTTAAGGATGGAAAATTATTTTAAAATGTATAAACCTTGGCGAATCTTACTAATCCTTCATATGTCAACTATAAATGTTTGGCGATATTTTTGTAAAAATATTCAAATTTCTAAGTATTTTATATAGTTTTTATAAAATTTTCGCGATTTTTAAGGTAAAATAATTTTATCCTATAGAATTTGGGCGAATCATTTTTAAAATAGCGAATCTCATTTTTGGAAAAAACATGGAAAATTAGCCCATGAGCGAAATTTAGCCCCTAAAATCATCCCTGCTAGCCACATCATTGACTGTGGTAGATTCTTGGATATTGTATACCCTCCTGTTGTTTTGTTGTATGTGTGGACAATTACTCAGTAGATGTTCTTCTCCACAACCCCAACATTTCAAGGATTCTTTCTTTTGGTTATCGGTCTTTCCTGGGGTTGCTCCAAAAGGTTTATTTCCATTATGGGAGGGGAAATTTTGTCGATACACACTTCTAGTAGGAAGGCTCATCCTTGAACCCTTCCCATAGTTCTTAAATATTGAGGATTTAAACCCATTCTTCTTGAATCCTGAACTACTCTTCTTCTTCTAATCTTCATGAGGTTCTGTCTTATTCCCGAACTGTTCATAACAATAATTTGCCTTTCATATAATGTCTGCTAAGGTCTTTGGCTCGTCAAACTCAATCCCGTCCCGGTAGGTCTAAGGTAACCCACTAATAAATCACTACACATTTACCTTTTCATCCTTTATGTAGGGTACATACCTTAGCAACTCAAGGAATTTATTGACATATTACTCTATGGTGAGTTGTCCCAGCTTGAGTTCATAGAACTCCTTAGTCTTCCCATCAAAGTATTTCTCTTACAAATACTTATTATTGAAGTGTTTCTCAAACTGTTTCCATGAAAAGTCCTTCTCATGGATTCCTTTCACATTCCTAAGGTCTTCCCACCAAATGGAAGCCTTTCAATTCAGGTTGAAGATGTTTATTCAAGCCTTCAATTTTTCAGAATAGTCATGGACTTTGAAATAATTTTGTAAACAAAGCAGCTAAGCTTCTGCCTCTTCCCCCTTCTCAATCTCTACATTGAAAGAGGGTGGTTTAGCTTTCTTGAACTCTTCAAGATCATGACTCTTGGAATGCTTTCACTTCTTTCCTTTCCTTTGAGAATGCGAACTAGCTTTGCTACTAGAAGATCCCTCGGAGTTGCCAATTTCCTCTCCATAGGACTCTCTCGATGAGTGTCTCTTGCCTCCAGGTTGGACCTCTCTCGAGGTACTACTCTTAGAGTGGCCACTTGTGGGACCACGCTTTCGTATCTCAGGTGGGCTTTGACTTATTTTCATATGTTGTCGGTCCACCTGACTGGTTGCGGGTCCATGCTGCAGCTACCTCTGTATATCGGATAAAATCTGCAGCAAGATTGCATAAATTTTCATTTGTTTTTCTTGCTCCTTTATCAATCTCTCATTGTCAGCCTTGCAACTATGTGATTCGGCCATGAGGCTCCTTACAGTTTTAGCCAAATCGGGAGGGGTTTCCACCGCCCTCCTTTCATCATATTATTTGTCTCTATTGTGGGAGCCATCCCCCACTTCATGTCACGCCAACATCCTTTATACTTGTAGTTTTTTCGTGATTTACTAACTGCTTGAGTGTTGAAAAAATACTTACTGTTAACCAATAGTCTATTAGTTTATGAACAACACATAGTTCATATTTATTAAGTACACACACAGTAGAAAGCTTCATTCTTTTCTTCAATAAAAGTTTCACCAGACTCTTTTAGGAAAGAGGTAAGATAGGGCATCACCCTTAAAAGCACTTTAAATATAGTTTTGCGCAACTCATCCATGAGCCCAAGTAGGCCAAGTGTTGTAACCATGCTCAGATACCAATTTGTAACACACCCGAGCCCTGAGTAACTTTCCTAGGGATGGGGCATCAAAATTTCGCTCTCATTAACATCTCAAATCCTCTGTCTGAGCTCTTTATCCTCTTCTACTTACCCGTAGCATTCTAATGACTACTACTAGGCTCAAATCTAAGCTTTGGGTTGCAAGTTATGGCTTCCCAAAGTTCTTCGGTCGTTCATTGGTTGAGGGCCACATGGCGTCCACGTGAATCCACCTCACACGTATTATCTCCATGTTTCTTCATCCATGGTGGAAGTCCATCCACCATCCAATTCCACGACTAGACTCAACCTCCATCTAACACGCAGGCACCCAATACGCAGGCCAACAAAAAACTTTGGCACTTTATCTCTTCGATGCTTTAGTGCTTCAGCATTGAATGAGTCCTTACTGTCTACACACGAGATCTTCTAGAGTCTTGAACTCCCGAAGTCCCGTAAGCCTTCCACGTGTTTCAGGCCTTCGGGCCTTTTGGGTCCCTCTATTACGCTACACCCCAAATCCTCTGGAGTCTCGAAGTCCCGGAATCCTAGAATTCAAGTCGCTTCACCAACCACTTTGGCTAGGTGGGAACGTACTAGGGGCTGACACATAGAAGGGCCAGGGGTGAAATGTGTCATATTCCAATATGCATGCAGGGTCTACGACAAGCACATATCGAGATGACACGTGGCACATCGATCATGGGTCCACGTCACCCTGGTGATTTCGGCTTGCCACATCACACCAGACTAAAAACCTTCTAACATCCCTCAAATCTCATGGTCGAGATCTGGCCACGTGGATCCATAGATCCACGACTAATGTTACTTCTCGACTTTGACCTTCGGGAGTTTTGTGATGAAAACTCCTCTCTTCTCCCAAAGTTAGTCAGCGTCGGGCTGACCACAACCGAGATCTGACAGTTAGGAAAATTCCCAAAGCGTCCTCAAATCGACAACCCTCATTACTTCGGGCTTCAGAGATTTTCGACACACCAAACCTCAAATTCCCTAGAGTGCCAAGTCTTCGAACTAAAGGATCTAGCACCACATGTCCCTTATCTATTGACGGCTGTGAGGAATCTCGAAGAATCTGAGGATCGACAGTCCTCATTACTTCACAACTTCGGCCTTCGGGGACTTTGGCGTTACAACACCCTTTTCCTCTCGAAGCGGTCAACGTCGGGCTAACTACATCATAAATCCTAGGGATAGGAAATGACTCGAAGGATCCTGATCCAGATCTATGTAGGAACACAATTAAATACATAAATACACATAAACGCAGAGATGCAGTGGAAATAAGACTTCATTTCATTAATAACAAATGACTGAAATACGCTTACAGACAAAATGGAAATAAACTAGCTAGGGCATTGGTAGCTTATCTCTGAGAAGAGATGTGGTGGCTACTGGCCTCTGAAATCTGTGTTACAATGAGGCTCGAATGCCTATTATTATTGAGAAACAATGGAAAACCCTAAACATCCAAAGACCTAACCCTAGGAGATGAAACACCAAGACTATGGGCCCCGTTTGGGTAAATTGGTACATCAATTTCCCGGGGACGTAACTTTGGCATACGATCTCCGTTTGACACGCTCAATACCTCATTAGAAATATCTATCCGAGGACTACATCTTTTGGGTGAACAACATTGAACTATGATTTTTTTGCTCCCCGTTTTCTCAAAAAACATCGTTTAGGGCCTCAAAACGGATTTGGAAGTTCAGGACCCGAAAAACTGCTAAAAATAGTAAATTGTGCAGAAACTGAAAAAATGAAAGAAGCAATGGTGGGGGTCCAAGTGGAATAGGTGGGTGGCCACCAATATCCACTTGGATCAGATCCTTAGATCTACGGTCCTGGTCACTTCACGGCTCCAGCCTTGGTGGTTTTGGATTTACTGCCACTTCGTTCTCCCAAAGCAGGACTTCACCAAAGTACCGTGTGCGGGTCCCTCCTCCTGGATGATCAAACGGTAGGTGGGGCTCCCGACGATCTCCCTCAAAGCTACAACTATCCTTTACTTTGTAACTTTGACGTTCAGGGAGTTTGATGCTATAACATCTCTATTCTCCCAAAGTAGAACTTCATCGAAGTCTTCTTAGTGTAGATCCAACGACTGAGGGAATCCCTGAACATTCTCGATCGACGACTCATGCTTCTTCGTGATAAGGATTTGGATCCCGATTTAGTCGGTAAGATAGGTTCCTCTAACCACTAGGGAAACCATCCATTGCCAATTAACTTGCCGATAACCGAAACTCCCGGTTACCTTCGGCTAGTTGATGATTAGTAGGGTTGAAAATACCTTGAAGTATCAAACCTCCAGAGCTCCGAAGTCAGAAGGACTTAGTGCCCTTAGGCTTAGCCTAAGGTTCCTAGGTTTTGGTCATATGGGTTCTCCCGAACAGATCTCATCCACTCGTCTTCCAAAAAGGATCTTCCCTTTCGAGACCTAATCTCGCTATCCTTCCTAAGATTTATCGTGAAATTGTTAAGGACTTGGGCATGATGTCCTGGTTGTGCAACAAGGAGTTTGAAGGAGATATCCTCTCCAAATCGACAGGGTCAGATTGATGCAATGCCCTCTATCCTAACCCTCCTATAGGCTTACGTCCCAAGGACGTCTCGAAGACTAAACTGGGGCATATAGACGATCAATCAGAAGCATAAGTTCACAAGAAGACAAATGCATACACATAGCTTGACCATTCAATACAAAAACCATTTATGGACAAATAAATACATGCATTCATCCATTATTCCATTTTAGTGCATAAGGTATAAAAACACTTATCAGAACCAAACGACGTGATGCGACTGTTGAAAGGGGTGCCTGTTTCCACCCAACCATAGGCTTAGTCACTCCTAATGGATTTACCACTGGCCACCCCCGAGCTAGATCATGATTCTCTGAGAGAGAGTTCTTCCTTCTGACTCAGCAACAATCAGGGAAAAAGGTTACTCTCCTCCTCCCACAAGATCTTGGCAACATATTTCTCTATACCAAGCAAGGAGGCCTGCCTGAGTACTTCCTCAGTCACTCAACACCCTCGTTTATAAGCTTGTATCATAACCCTTCTAGCCACATCCTGCAACCATAACACGTTCATTTTCCAGTTCTTCCTCGAACATGAGAGCTTAGTCTCTCTTCTCTACTTCTCTTCATAGCTCTTCCTCTGCCCACCACGCCTTCCTTTCTTTCCTTCCTCAACAAGATTGTGTGTGTTCTGAATTCCTAGTCCGTGGTTAGGTCTGAAATCCTTACCGACGGACGCTCTTCTCCATCCCCTCATTAAATCTTGAGGAGGTATTCCCACCTACCAACGTGAATGTAATTCATTCCCGGGTCAGGGGACTGTTATGGTCCTGAGCAATTAAATTCAACAAGGTACTGGTTTGGTGGGGGTTATCTTAACCATTCCTGGTTCCCCTCACCATCTATTTCATAACATTCGTGGTCTATCTTGGAAAACCCCCCTTTCAGCAATCATGCAACACTTATCCATTTTCTATTAATAACAAAAATTACATTCATTAACCTTTATACAAAGGTTAATCAAATTAAACATTCACATATATCGAGTTTGCCATAGTCTCTTGGCCAATATATTTATATTTGCAAACTGGGGCAAACATGGGTGTTACACATTCCCGCTAAGGAGAATTCAAAGGATCGACAAGTTTTAGGCATTTTAGTTACTCCTATCCTGACTCTCATGTGGACTCACATCCCATGATTCTCTAACAGTGAAACTGAGATAAATTAAAGATCATATAGATATAACAGTTTACAGAAACCAAAGAGAATTTCTAATAACTGTGCAAATACTAAAATACTTAATCATAAACACAGACATCTCATCATCACATCCAATATATTATAGAGAGTATGAAAATACTTATCAAAACTAGAAAATGTGAAGCAACTGCTAAAAGGGGTGCGTGTTTCCTCCCAACCATAGGCACAACCACTCCTACCAGATTTATCACTGGCCACCCCCAAGCTAGACCATGATGCTCTGAGAGAGATTCTTTTTCTTTGCTCCACGACAGTCAGGGACGAAGGTTACTCTCCTCCTCCCACAAGAAATTGACAACTGGTTTTCTCTACTCCAAGAAAGGAGGTCTACCCGAGTACTTCCTCAGTCACTCGTCAGCCTCGTTTATCATCTTGTAGCCAAACCCTGCCCATGACTTCCTTCAACCAAAATGAGCTTACTGCTCAACTTTTCCTCTCAACTCCAGAGTCGAAGTATCATTCTTTTCTCTTCTCGGGAGAGCGTTTTTGTCTCCTCTGCTCTCTCACAGATTTGTCTCTGTCCCCGAATTACCCCCTTTCTTTCCTTCCTCAACAAGGTTACATGGGTCCAAATCCCAATTCGTGGTCAGTCCTAGAAGCCTTACAGATGGGTACCCTATCCCATCTCCTCATTAACTCTTGAGGATGTCCTTCCAACTACCATCATAACTGGTAGTTCATTTCTAGCTCAGAGGACTGTTGAACAATTACACCCAGTAGGTACTGGTCTGGTGAGGGTCATCTCAACCATTCTTGGTTTCCCCTCACCATCTCTCTCATAGCATCCATGGTCTATCTTGACAAACTTCCCCCTTTCAGCAGTTGTGCAACACATATCAAATTTCTATTAACAACAAAAAAATTCATACATTGACCCTTTTATACAAAGGTTCATCAAATCAAACATTCACACATATTTAATCCACCATAATCTCTTAGCTAGTTATAGTTATATTTACAAACTGGAGAAAACAAGGATATTACAATGGCTCTTCAACTCTCCTTAGTCCTAATTGTCGATAGAACTAAGTTGTTGGCCCATTTATTTACACATGGACAATGAACTTGTCATACTAAAAAGGCTAAAACTTTATGACAAGAAAGCATTTGCAAATGGTGCAGGGCAACTATCACACAAATTTACAATGGTACCATAATTATGAGTTTCCTCCATTAGTTCCCAAAAGTTAATGGGATGTACTTATGGAGGATGCGAGGGAGAAGATGAAAATATATGGAAATATGCCGAAAATTGGAGAGTTGAAAAAGTAATTATATAACAAGACTAATTTTAAAGCATTTTTATTTGACCCAATCAACTAAAATGTAACATCAACATGCGCATGAAACTTTTGATAGACATAAAAACCCATTGAATCACACTAAAGTTAAATCGGAAAAGTTTGGAAATATACTTATGGAGGATGCTAGGGAGAAGATGAAAAAATATGGAAATATGCCAAAAGTGGGAGAGTTTGAAAAAGTAATTATAAAATAATATTAATTTTAAAGAATTTTTTTATTTTACCCCATCAACTAAAATGGAACATCAACGTGCACATGAAACTTTTGATAAACTTAAAAACACATTGAAGCACACTAAAGTTAGATTGGAAAGCACACTAAAGTTAGATTGGAAAAGGTTGGCCAATACAAGCTTTTCCTTTTTCCTCCTTTATGTTATCCTTTGTAACTCTTCTAAAAACATAATAGTTAATTAGTTGCTTTCCGTCCTTTCTACAATATTCCTACTAATACTCTCTTCAGAAACATGGTTGAATTTTTTCTTTACATAATCTTTCTCACTAACATACCTAATGTAAGCCTTCCAGCAATGATTCTAATTCACATACTTACTCACCCTTGACATTCGTACCCTACCCTACACTTGCATTACCTTCTAGTCTAAGTTGATTGGATATTAGATGCATTCATAATAGTAGTTATCCTCTCTTGACTAAATTCAACTACTATACTATAAACACCCTATCCTATCCCTACATCCTCCCTAACTCGCCTCTTCAACGATACCCTCGTCCTTTCACCTAACTCGTGCGCACAATTTCCCCGTTCCCTTAATTTCCTCGCCAAATTAGCAAACTACAATAATTACAGCGTTAGATAAAATACCCGTTAGATGCTACAATTAATGACGTAACTTATTAGACGAGGTAACGGCGCCGCCGACGAGAGCCAATCAACTCTGCGGCGCGCGTGCTCCTACCAACACCCTCACCCGTTATTCCCTCTCCCGGCCGAACTTTTCCCCTTTTTCCGTCCACGGATTCCCGGCCGGCAGTGTCGTCGCACATACATCGATATCTGCACCCGACACCTGGCAACTCCAAGGCATAGCATTTAACTCATCGACTTAAACCCCCACATCGCAAATATAGCAATCTCGGCGCCCGTTAGATATTCAACTTAACTGCACCTTTAACCCGAGTTAAACTCCGCTCCCTGCTCCCCGATCTCTGCTATTATATTTCCAGTCGCGCAGGAACCAACGGACGAATTAAGTATGGCGGATCCTTATTTTTATTATTATCCTCCCGGCTTTACCAATGAAGACAATTCATTCTACAGCAGCTCCGACGTCCCGGTTTCTAATCCCATGGAGTATGCGTATAATAATAATGATCCGTTCATATGGGGTGATCAGGATTTGAACTTTCTGGGGGAGTATAATGATCCGTCCGAGTTCATGCCCAACGCCAACGCTGGCTCGCTTCTGTATTCGCACCGCTACCTCATTAACGCGCCCACGATGCATCCCAATTTGGTCTCCACTATCAAGTCCATAATAGATCTTGATAACGGTGGCAGGAACTATGTTCATAACCAGGCCAGTGCTGGTGCGGGGTTCGGGCATGAGAACAATACATCAAGCGATCGTGGACATCGAAGCCTGGGAGAGTGCAAGCGAGAAGATTCGAACTCGCGACGTTTCGATGAAGACGATGAAATTGCGACCGTGCCGGTCGATCTGATACAGAACCGGCGACCCTTCAAGTGCTCCCATGGCGGTTGCAACAAGACTTTCAAGAATCCCCAGACGCTGAAAATGCACCACAAAACGCATTATTCTGCCGCGGCGGAGAATATTTATTTGCCACAGCGGGGCGGCGCCTCCACTTCCCGGCCGGCCGGGCACAACAAGAAGATCCCGTCGCGGTGCCCTATATGCCGGAAAACATTTGTCGGGCTTTACGAGCTGAGGCGCCACTTTGGGCGAAAGCACTCGGAGGGCGAGAAAATGCACGGGTGCAAGAAATGTGGCAAAAGGTTTTACATCGAAGTCGATCTGAGAGACCACGAGAAGCTCTGCGGAGAGTCGATCGAATGCAAATGCGGGATGAAATTTGCCTTCAAGTGCAATCTCGTGGCGCACAAGAAAAGCCACCCCGAATGCAACGATAATAGTTGCAGCCCAAACAGCTCCGACCAGGACTGCAAATCTTCTTCAAGTTCTTCCATACAGAAGTGGCCATGCCCTGCTTCTAATTCTTGTCATATTAATTCTAATATTTCCTCTCCTGCTGTTAATTTCTGCGGCTATGCAGAAGACTCCCTCCTGCAGCTTCAAGACAGTAGTTTCTCCTGTATTTCTGGTGCATTACTGCCTAACTTCGGGTGTTAGGATATGTATTTCATTAATCCGTCATGTAGGCCAGGATCATACTGATATGTCCAAATTAGTGGAGCTTTTACTGGAATTCCCCATACCTAGGAATCGGCTGCTCGCCTGCTTTCATGAGGCCAGTGACCAGGGCTCCCAGGTTTGATTGTAGGGTTTAGTATTTTGGGTTTGCAGGTTTTAATAACGGTGCGAAATTGTAAATGATTCTTTCATATTTGTTGCTGACACGCAATTCTAATTCTGGGAGTTTATGCGTTTTCGCCTTTCCCAATTAAGGCATCTGTATCGTGTTCTAACGACCCATAGATCCATTGTCTTAATTTGCATTCTCTTTGACCTAACTTCGTTTCAATGTTATTTCAATAACAGAGGAAAATGACTTAATGTTCGTTGAGTAATTGTTGAAATCAGTTCGAATGTTATTCGGGGGAGTTGAACTCGACATTTTTTTGGAAGTTCATTTTCAGAGCATTTGTCAATTGAACTGTTTTTCTAAAATGAAATTAATTTAAATATTAATTGTAGAATTATTATTATTATAAAATTTATAAATAATTTAATATAAAATTATTTATTCATTTATTTTATATTATATTTATTTTAAAAACTAAACATAAATTTCAATATTTAGTTTAGGTTAAATATTTTAAAAAACTAAATATAAATTTCAATATTTGGTTTATGTTAAATACATTTTCTGAAATGTAAATTTCAATATATTAAATTTTAATATTTGGTTTATGTATATATATTTTTTGAAATGTAAATTTTAATATATGTAAAATGTAAAATTTCAATACATATATATATATGTATATGTGTATGAATTTGTTTATAGTTATTATTAGTTTATGTTAAATATATTTTCTAATATTTAGTTTATGTTATATATTTTCTGAAATATTTATTTAAAAAAACTAAACATAAATCTTAATATTTGGTTATGCATATATGTATGCATTTGTATATAGTTATTATTAGTTTATCTCAAATACATTTTTTAATATTTAGTTTATGTTAATTTTTTTTTTTTTTTTCTTAAATGTAAATTTTAATATATGTATATGTGTATGGATTTGTTTATAGTTATTATTAGTTTATGTCAAATATATTTTCTGATTTGTTTATAATTATTATTTAGAATTATTTCAATATATGGATTTGTTTATAATTATTATTTAGAATAGTGGAATTTTTTTCAAGGATTTATATTTATGTTAAAATGTAAAATTTTGATTAATTTTGTTGATTTTTGAAATAATAAATTTAAAATGTTTGATAATATTAAAAAAATTCAAATTT
>ML791196.1:668562-680230 GCA_009831015.1 Picea engelmannii
GAAGACACCATACTTGACAGGAGAATGCGAACTTCGAAGCGCGGAAATGTGGAGTATTTGCGAGTTGGTCTTAAAGGGACGAATCCAAGCAAGGCCAAGTGGATTGAGGTTGGAAGGGTGAGGGAATTATACCCTCATCTTCACATAGAATGAGATAGTCTTTTGGAGGTCCAAAAGCTTCCCAATGGGGAGGTGTGATCAGGGGATCAAATTTTGCTCAATTTTCGAAGTGCTCGGAATGCGACAAAAATAGTGCCATTGCGTCCGTCTCGTCTTCCTGATTCCGACAGTATATTTACTTTCTCAAACAGAGTCCGTATGGAGGAGATATCGCGATCTGTCCGCCAAGCCAAATAGACAAAAATTTTGGGATGCTGATTGTACCTGTCCGTATAGTCCGTACAGTCCGTACGGTGATGTGGCAGGGACGTACAATCCGTACAATGATGTGGCATCTGATGATGTGGCAGGATCCGGTTGGTTTTCAGGAGCGAATGATGTGATGACACGTGTCGTTTTATGATTGGTGGTTTGATGCCACATGGCCTAATCAAGGGCTGCCACGTGGCACCATTATATTGGTCAGTTATGGTATGCAAAATATATTGGAGGCTGCGGGGTTTGACCCCCGGACCTCCCCACAGTCAACGCCTTCACCCGACCGCCCAACCATTGGGCCATACATTGGTTCTTATTATATGTAGGTGAATAAATACATTTGAATTTGTAAATTTGTAATGTGGGCGGGGGGTCGGGCCGGGGCTTAGCCCCGGCCCGTGGTCATTTGTAATAGCATATAACCATGCAATATAATCCAAATAATGGAGCGGGTGTATAACATATATAACATAGTTTTATAACCATTGTATTAATTCGTTCGGGGGTTTAACATTATAACCCATGGGTTATAACATTGTATTATGAAATATTTGCACGGGTTATACCATTGTGTTGTGTTGCGCGCGGTTATTTGCACGGGGTTTCAAACTATTTCAACATGGTTTTTCATACGACCAAGAGCACGGGAGGTTATGCCTGTTCCAACGAACTAACCACCATTTTCCAAAGCGCGCGGTCCTATGCGCCATGTGCCCAGGTGCCGAGGCAGTTAGGGGCTGGTGCGCCCTTAATCGTCCTATGGTTTGTACCGGTGCGCTGTTGTGTATGGGACTGAGTTTTTATGCTTAAATGAGCATGTGAGCCAGGTTTGCTCAAGGAGGGGTGCGATTTGTAGAACCAGAGACAACAAGCTTAAAGAGGGAGACTTCCAGGAGGCCTAACTTCTTCATTTTTTGACCGATTGAGGTGTCGAAAGAGCCCAGACAGGGGTTTTGGGACACTGGGAAGCCATTGGAGCAGTCTGTTTGTCATTTTGAGCATTGTAAGGAATGTTTTTGAGCACTTTGAGCAATTTAATAATAATGATCCATTGGAAGCTGGACCAGGAGATGTAGCCCGGAGAGGGGTGAACTCCTTTATCAAGTTGCTGTGTTTATGTGCTGATGTTAATTGTTTATGCTGCTGTCTATGTGTATTTCACATAAGTAATCCTTAATTTATGTGTTGCAAATTGATCCTATTGCTTTAAACACATAACATTTCACTTGCAATAATTATTCAAGTTTTTCAAGTCTTCTTCATTTTTAGATCATTTAAGGTAAAATAATTCTTTTATTTTTCTTGTCAACCCTTATAACTAGATGTTCCATTACAAAACTCAGAATATTGTTCCATATTTGAAATAATAGTACACTATGATTGCATACATTTTCTTTGTGGTATTTAAATCTATACTAGGGATCTAGCATGAATATCTCTATTTTCTTTGATCTTAAATGCTCCAATGGTTTTTATTTTCTGCAAATGAATTACTAATAAACAATACACATGAATTCTTGTTCTAGGTATAAGAAAACATTAGATGACATATCTTCCTAGAATAAAATTGTTAATGAAAAAACATAGAAATATATACTTGAATCTTTAACTAGTTTTGCAATGAATAGTAAATATTTCCTAATGTTGCTCTCTTTCTTTTTCTACCTGATAAGAATAAGCTAGAATAACATGTAAAATTTGTTCCGCGATATATATTAAACACTTTCTTTCACAACTATCTTTCTCTACTATTAGATGAAAATAAGAAAGAATAACATATTTGGGTCTTCTTCCAAATATTTTAAGAACAAATTGAGTAGAAAATTCAGTTCCTCCCAAACATAGACCAAAAAAAACATGTTACTTGCTCCTTCCACCCCCAAGCCTAATTCATTTCCATAGGGATTGAAAATTTCAATAACCTTTTCTAGATAACACAAAACTTGACTCTTTCTTAGAACCATCAAGTTCAAATCATTCTCACAAGTACTCAACAACATCCTGCCTCCTATATACTTGTCTTTCCTTGTCTCATCAAGGAGAATAATAGCTTTCCTAAGTCTTTTTCCAAATTAACCTCATCCCTAACCCTAGGGAATCTTCTTGGCCTAACTTTGTGCTGGCTTGTTCCCTCACCTCCCACATCTTTGGGAGTAGGTTTACATTTGTCCTTATGGAAAATATTTACTCTGGTGGTTTTTATCCCTTTTCACTCTCCTTTGGAATAATGCATTACTCTTTTGTAACTGGATTCTCTAATCATTTTGTCTCTACTAAAATAAAATAAATTAAAAATAATAATTACAAAATATTCTTCATGACCAATGTTTAAGGTGATAATATTTTAGCGTAAGTCTTTTTCTCAATAACTCTCATAACATAAATAACCAAAATCAAAATATTCAAATATTCACAAATGGAGGGACATTACATCCTTCCCCCCTTGAATTGAACATCATCCTCGATGTTCCCATCTGAGCATATCAACTCTGGAACATAAGTGGATGAGCCTTTCTAATGACTTCTTCCATTTCCCAAATGGCCTCCTCGGGACTAAAGTGCCCCCACTAGACTTTAACCTGAGCAATGGATCTGTTCCACAACATAGTTTCCTTCTTGTCGAGAATGCATAGTGGTTCTACCTGGAACTCTCCTTCTGGTTCCACCTGGATCACATTCCAATTAACAATATGAGTTACATCATGTGCATATTTCTTTAACAAGGAAACATGAAAAACATTGTGAACTTTTAAATTGGCTGGTAGTGAAAGTTGATAGGCCAATGTTATCAAACAAATCAATAAGTGTGGACACAAATTGATCTCCCTAAATTCAACATGAAGCTAGAACAAAACAAGACAGAATACAAAATTCACCTTAGACTTCATTGTCATATAAACTAGTTCATAGAGGGACAAACAACATACCTTTTAAATGACGTTTGATCCTCGCTAGTGTCGTCCTTGTCGCTCCATCTTTGGATTTGCGGGATGGTGAATCTGTTTAAGAAGAAAAAACCAACAAAGAGAGAGAACAAAAGTATATATATTCCAATGAATTCTATGTATAAGATCAAGTAGTTATACAATAAAAGTAAAGACACCTTTATAGGGAAGAGATGTATTGTTGCATTATATTAAATGGAAGTGGAGAATACAACCCATGCCTTGATGTTGCAAGGTCCCTTCCAATGGCTCTTTTCTCCAAAACACACACCTTTGCTCCAATGCCTTTGATGAAGAAGATCCACAATCTGACTTAAAGAGCTAAAACAAAATTATCTCAAGTATAATCTATAGCAGAACTCTTCATGCATAAGAAATCCTTCACCTTTTCCATAAGATATCCCTCTTTATATAGGGTGAAAGAGGGATGGATGAGGAGATTAATATGATCCCACTGAATCAGAGAAGTGAGTAAGATCCAAACCGATCGAAGGCCACCTCATCTTCTAGAAGATTCCCTTCTAGAATATTCGTGAATTTGACTTTTTCCTTGTTTAAGCATCGTCACACCTTATGCACAGGCAACCTGCAACAATGCCACAGTCCATATTTGGTGCAGCGTGTGATGATCAAGCATCGTTGCACCCCAAGTATAGATTAGGGTGCGACGATCTCTTTTGACATAGTTTTTAAGGAAGAAAAACTAATCCACTTTTCTCATGGAGAAATTCTCTTTTAGTGTTTTCAGGGAACATGGAAGTGAGTTATGAACATGTCGTCAGTTGATCATTGGGGTGACCAAAATAATGTGTAACAATCACTAGCCCCACTGTTGCAAGCACTTAAAATGGACCACAATGCCATGGTGATAGCTTAGACTTTTTTCCCAATTTGAATGAACTGTTTCTGGGTTTTACTTTTAAGTAAACATGATTCTCCAATATTGAATTCTGAATGTTTTATTTTTAAATAAACAAAACTATTTTGTCTTTCCTTTGCACTTTTCAAGTTATATTTTGCTTGCTGAACAAATGTTTCCATTTCTTTTAACATATCTGGTTGTAAAATGATTCTATCAACTGAGTTGTCCCAACTAACCGGGGTTTGACACTTTCTTTCATATCACTTCAAAAGGAATCATATTTAGAGAACACTGATAACCATTATTGTATACAAACTCAACCAAATGAAGGTAATATTCCCATTTTATGGGGTGTTACACATGATTTTGGTCATCTTGGTGATAGCTTAACAAGGGTGTATTTAGGCTCCCAACTAGAACTTTCTCCTGAGAAAAGTGACATTTATCTCCTTCCAGAATTCATATTTTTAAAGTGGGTTCGCAGTCTGCCTATAGCCTAGGGTGCGAGAATGCCTCATTCTCGTAGGCCTCCTTCATCTAGGGTGCAAAATTCTTGTAATTTTCTCTATACACATGGTGCAAACTTGGTTTTAAGCTTTGGAAAGAGAAGAGGTCTCGAGGGTTCTAGAAGGGAATCTTCTAGATAATGAGTTGGCATTCATATGGTTTTCATTTTACTTTCTTCTCTGATTTGATGGGATCATTCTCATCCATGTAACCATCTCACCCTCTCCTATATATTGAAAGGATTCTCATGGAAAAGGTTAAGCAAGATTAATTGAAGAATTGGTGAAGGAATTGTGTGAAGAACCTTGCTTAGATAGAAGCTTGGAGACTCTAGTTGGTCTATCAAGAGGAATTGGATCTTCTTCATGAAAGTACAGAGCAAGTGTGTGTGTTGGAACCAAGAGTCACCGAAAGGAAGCTTGCAACATCAAGGCGATCAGGTTGTATCTTCTACTTTCAATTAATATGATACAATGGCATGTCCCTTTCCCATAAAGTCACTTTTACTTTATTGTGTAATTCCTTGATCATATGCATAAGTTGACGTTGAATACATTTTGCTATCTTCACTTTGGTTGATTTGTGTTGTCTTGGTCTTGACCTCACGAGAGAACCGGAGCGAAGCGGGAGCAACAGAGACCTAAGGAAGCGATACAAAGGTATGTCACTTGTTCCACCTTACTAACTAATTCAATGATTGCAACTTAGGGAAAGAGTCATGTCCTCTCTTGTTTTTTTCTAGATCTAGGTGGATCTAGGGAGATCTGTTAGTGTCCGCACCTACCGATTAGTCCGATAACAAAATTGGCGACTCCACCGGGGAAGCAACCCATTTTTAGTGGTTTTTGGTGTTTTTCCTTGGCCATTTTCTCTTGCCTTACCTTTCTTCATTTCTATCAATCTCTGAGTCTTCAGGAGACCCTAACAGACTCTCTGGGTCCAGAAGTCCCTTCAATTTTTTTGTCTTTTTCCAAAATTTTGCCTAGTTTCAGGCCTTCTCGCACTGAACCCCTCTGTGGCCTGCGAGAACCCCTTAAGTTCGCACTCTGCCTTTCAGTCCAGTGCGAGATTCCCACACTCTACTCGTGACCAGCCTGTGAGAATGCTCCATTGTCGCACTGTACATTATTGATAGCCTACGAACCCATTTTTAAATTTTTTTAGAATTAAGGTTTTTGTATGCTCAGATGCCTAGATCTGTATGTGTGTCTGAAAAGAACTTCTTGGGCCACTGGTTGATTGATTCTTAACTTCAGATTATGTGAACGATCAGTTTTTGGAAATCAAAGACTCTTCTTGTCCATTTTTTTCTCAACTCTCATCTCTTGACTTTTCTTAGCAAGGATATAATCTCTGATTCTGGAATCTGAGTACTTGTTTGCTTAGAAGCTGGTGATCGGTTTGAAAGTTGGTATTTCTTGTCTTTCTCATTTGCTCATTACTTGGAAAATCGTTGTTCTCATGCAGTTGAAAATACTAGTCTTGTCTACTTGTCATTTTTGTCTTCATTGAAAGATTGGTTTGGGTTTTGTTTATTGCTTTGCATTAGTTATTGGTTTTCCTTAGTTTCACCACCATGGTGTGGTTCTTTTTGAAAAGTAAAAAACATTTTTCTTTTTAAAAGCATTTTTATTTTGACAATATTGGAAATCAATTATTGAAATAGAACAAATAGAGAAATAACATTGTTCGTGATTTGTTGATATAGCGTTTCAAAGAAGATTGCATATCGTAGTTCAAGATTGTTCCAGAAAACTTCTCTTTCCCTCCTGTAAATAGGATTCATTGAACAAGAATTAACATCTTTTCATTCCTATCTATGCATTGCTGGGTCAGAGTCTCACACAACATCGGTTTCATCTCCATTTCCTTTGAGTAACAACAACCCTTAATAATATTGCGCAATTTTAAAATTTAACTAGTAACTCTTTTCTAGGACTCTATTACACCAACATTTAGCTAGGCTAGAGCTTTGGAATAGGCAGAGAGATACACTCTCCAAAGCACAAAACACACAATAACATCTTGTGTTAAGGAGTTTCAAATTCCATTTACAACATTTTGTCATGGGAAGCCCTTCTCACACAAGGGTCAAACCCAAGGTCACATTGATATTGACAAAGTTACTCACCCTGCTTTGTTGATATCGGTGTAGAGATTGTACGTATTACGGGGGTCACTTGAAGGTATATCCACAATGATGAGTGGAAGCCTCTCAAGTTGATTTCAGGATAGATACCCTGCCCTTGCGTGTGGATCAGAATGTTGACTGTCCCCCCAAGCTTTATTGTTGTCGATGGTAACCTTGGTGGCCTATCTTCTTAGGGTCTTACATAAGGTGACTGTGAAGGGGCAAGTCTTCACGGTACCCGGGATCGACGTTGGCCAAACTCACTCGGGCTCCTTGGAGGGTATACCCACAATTATGTGTGGGAGTTTGCACCAGGGTGTAAGTCCATTAAGAAGGTCGTCAACATAACTTTTCCACCCTGGCCCAGCCCCTTCTCGTCTCATTGTTGTGACGTTGGACTTCATCACCAACTAGTGACTTCGGAATTAGAAGGTCTTGTTTTCTTGGTATTGTTTCCTAGATTTTGTTTACTAGCGCATGTTGTTTGTTTACCCAAATTTGACCATAGAATTTTTCTTCGTAAGTTTTTAACTCATTCACAATAGACTCTCCATGTCGTTCATGTAGAATGCAAGGCTTACCCCCAGAAAATCTAGAAGGTTCTCAACCCTTGCCTACTAGCTCACCAGAGGGCTCTCCTCAATAGAGTGAAGTCCAAGACATCACCACTCCACAAGTGGAAAGAACTGACTCTCTAGAACGGTTCCGAATTACCAATTCTTGAGAGGACTTTCGACTTCACCCCGATTCTGAGAGACGTATTATGTGAGTGAATTCTTCCGAAGATTTAGTTGTTTTGTCTTCTGGATCACCAACTGGACCTTTACTAGGACCCAAGGGCCAAGATCCTTTTTGGGCTACTGGCATTTTTAGACAGGATCTCTTTGGTTCAGGAGCAGGCGTTGATATCACCGTCTCACCTGCATTCCCCAAAACCTCTGACCCAGACGCAGTACCTTTTACTACTGCATATTATTTTTCTGGAACAGACACTCTATGAGCTAACCACATCTTGACCCTCCCTTTACAAATGGTCCATTACACAGATACTACGAGTATTCACACCAGGATTATAGCGGCTAGTCAAGCCCCCATTGGCACGCCGCTTTCACCCAGTCTCACCCCGACACTTCCACTGGGATACCGTGCGTTGAATGCCTCTATTCCCATTCATACACAAATTACATAAGGAATTCTTGGTGGTCCCTCTTCTTCTGGGCACTCTCCTCCCGGTTTCATTCCGACACTTCCTCCGCCCCCTCTCAAAGGACCTTCTCCATCCTCTATCGGTGGAACTGATCC
This sequence comes from Picea engelmannii, assembly GCA_009831015.1. NCBI lineage: Eukaryota > Viridiplantae > Streptophyta > Pinopsida > Pinales > Pinaceae > Picea > Picea engelmannii. Next base: position 676,688 of record ML791196.1, read on the forward strand.
TAGTGGCACCATTCCGTCGTTCACACCAAATTACCAGATTCCTGTTGGTAGAAAATTTCACCAAGGAGGTTTGACTCAACCCCCCCTTGTAGGGAAAATTCCTATTGGAACACAAATCCCAATTGGAGCATAACCCCCATCGACCCCACCCTATGGACAAAACATACCTCCATCCTTGGTCCATTATTGAAACCATCTGATACAACATAATCCTCAATCGATTGGGGGGCAACAGCCTCCAACTACATCAGTTATACCCCCTAGTATAGGTCAACCATATCCAGATATGTCCAATCCTATTTGGGGATCGAATGCTCAACCTCACGTCCCTGTTCAAGGATACAATCCCAAGAGCTACTTTCCTCCACAACAACCACTGAATCCGTTTGGGTCTTTGCATTATATGCAGATTGCTTATGGTCCCTAGTTTGCCGACGAGACTCCCTCCCCAAAGCCACCAGTACCTGCATGTGAATAGATAGTTACCCTTCTTAGCCACTTTGGACCTCCTGGATCTGTCAAGGATTTTAAATGATCCAATCCGTCACTCTCCCTAATGGCCCACTATACCATCCAAGATACCATATGACATCCCTAAATTCGATTTCAAAGCAGGAGAGGACCCGAACAATCACGTCATGACTTTTCACCTCTGGTGCTCATCCAACTCCTTGATGGATGACTCTATTAGTTTACGCCTTTTTCAACGAACTCTCACGGGTTCTGCCGTGAAGTGGTATATAGAATTACCACGAGGTTTCTTCATCGAATTCAACACCCTCGCTATGGATTTTGTCACCCACTACCAGTTACTGATCCGCTATGAAACGGGGACTGAGATTTTGAGTTCTTTCAAACAAAACAAAGACACTCATATATCCGATCACATTCATGAGTGGCGATGGAGACGACGTCTCATCAAACTCGAACTTCCCGATCAGTTGCTGGTAGAGTGGTTCATGAAATCATTCGTGAACGACATAGGTCATGAAATTTCCATGGGTGGAGTTGTCATGGAAGAATAGGCCATAAGTCATGCTCAATACCTTGACCTCGTTTACTCACAAACGGGTACTCTTTACGACTTACTCCCTGATGCACCTCGTCCTTCCACTTCAACTACTCCTGCTACTTCTCATGCAGCTGATGGTGTGATTGGCACTTTCCATGCCCAACCACATTTTGCCTCAAGCAACAACCCCAAACCCACTTCTTCTAATGTTCAAAATGCTCCGTCTCCTACCCCTCCCACCGGCAAGACTTCTGAGGTCAATACTGTTCAATCTATCCCTACCGGTAAAAACAAATCCAGAAAAGGAAAGGGTAAGAATAAGGAGGACAAAAATACTTCACAAGAAGAAAGAACCAAAACTCCACCTATTGAGGATAGGGATAAGCGCAAACCCCGATACCCTTGTCTTATTTGTGGTGATGATCACTACACGAAGGATTGTCCATGATGAGCCTAGGTCACTAAATTCTTTCAAGGGGCTCCGAAACCACCCACTTTGGTCATTTTGTAACAACCCTTCCCTTCTCAATAACAAGCCCAATTGGTCATTCACGACCAACCATCCCCCTCCACTACATCTTACGTATTAATGTGTACCGGTGATTCAAAGCAAAGTGACATCACACTTACCACTCGAGCCAAAGATTATTCCCCCTCTAAAGAGAAGGTTGATGTTATACCTGTTGGCAATTTCAGATAACAGAAAGCAAATTAGTGTATACTTGTCATTGATGGCAAGAACAGTTGTGGTTGCAGTGATGACAATAGCAATGAATAGCAGCGCAACAATTATCGGGAGGAGAAGAGTCAGTGACCGTAGGATCTTATTCAAATTTCCCGAAAGAACAATAGCCATCAGATCTGCAGAAGTTGCAAGGGAGATAAGCCATCGAAGGTTCGGGGATCGGGACTTCATAATGCAAAAATCACTTGACATTGAAAACCCCGAAATCGTGATATGTGATTTCGCAATTTAATCGCAGTCGTTAAAAACAAGCAGGGATCTGGACCGTTTATTCGTGTGGACGCGTGGCAGCCTGGAAGCTCCATCGGAGAATCGGCAATCGAGAGTTTGAAATATCCAAATCACTTAACATTGAAAACCCCGAAATCGCGATATGCGATTTCGCGATTTGATCGCAACCGTTAATCAAGCAGGGATCTGGACCATTCATTTGTATGGACACGTGGCAGCCAGGAGGCCTCATCGGCAATTCGGGGATCAGGATTTCATAATGCAAAGTTCACTCTACAATGAAATCCCCGATTTCACGATATGCGAAATCCCGACGAAATCTGAACCGTCAGATCAACATTGACTCGACCCACGTCAACAAACCACGTCAACTAAGCGACACGTTGAACAACCAGGTAGTGACAAGTGTCAGACAGATTCAACACTTCAGACACATACAAGTAATGAATCAGAGTGACACGTGGCAGTGTTTAATACGTATCGAATCATGTGTGATGACAACGCAGAGGACAGGTGGCATCGATGTTTCGGGGATCGGGATTTGATATGTCAAGAACACAATGCATCAAGAACTCTGAAATCGCGAAATGCGATTTCACGAAGTGATCACAGCCGTTGGATAAGAATGAATCTGATCCGTAGATCATAGCCCTGTTCGGAGTTTCGGGGATCGGGTTTTGGTATTGACAAAAAATCTGAACATCAAACATCACAAAATCGCGATATGCGATTTCCTGATAAGGCACATAGCCTGTGGGCCACCCAGGAGTCAGTGAAGGATAGGTGTAAGGAGTAGAGAGGAGGTTGGGAATCGGCACATCGCAGGTCCAGGGGGCGTATGCACATTATCATTGTAAACCCCGAAACCCCGACGAGAGGTATGGTAGCGGTCACATGATAGCTGGTCACATGGAAAATTGTGTAGCCAGAAGGGGCTAAAGCTTGGGAAAGGATCATATCGGGAATCGGAGAATCGAAGGTTCCGAGTACATGTGCTCCCGACATCGCAAATGCCGAAATCGCGATGGGAGAAATCCCGATTGGATCTGAACCGTTGGATCAAATATTGATCGGAGGATCACTGTTAACTCTCACAGTTAACGACTGAATATGATTTCTCTTAGTGAAACAGACTCATCATGAAGAATTAGTTAACGTTTCAAATGACGATTCAGTTGCTGAGACAGTTGTTGTTTCTCTTGTCGAAGGAGATGGGAAGTGGAACCGTTACAACAGACTGTATAAAAGAAAATGAAGTAGACCGAATGGGGTGATTGTTCTGAATGAAAAAAATGTGTAAACAGTAAGGAAAAGAAGATGAGCAGAGGAATAGTAAGAAGGGAAGGAACTGTGCAGAACGAGAACAGAAGAAGAGCATCATGATGGACAGAACAGAAGCGGAGCAGAATGATAGAAGACATGATACACAACAGACCTGTTGAATAAGAGGAGTAGCAGAACAGTGAATAGAAGACCAGAATTAAAGAACAAAGAAAGACTGGTAAGAACTGATTTATCTGTAAAGTTGAATGTGTATTTAATCATTAATATTTAA